>BQNB010002198.1:7833-89054 GCA_026074375.1 Tanacetum coccineum
AGGAATCTAGGAACCATCCATTATAAAATGTCATAGGAACCTTAACCAAAGAACCTGATGACATCAGATAACGTCACTTTTATAGCATCATTTATCCCATGTTTCTTACCCATTTTGTATAAATTATTGTAAGAATTGGTACTTAATTGCTTTAAGTTATTATTTGCAGTAATTATGGAGTACTTTGTGAAGATTAGCAAAAAGGCACACATTTTGGAGCTTAAACGATGAAATCTAAAGATTACTGTTCTGACAATATATACGCCATATCCAACAAAGAAGATACGATGTATTTATGCATGCACTTCACAAGAAACCACGCAGAATTAAAGATATATACGCCGTACACTCTATACGCCATATTGAAGAGTAATTAAAGATTCTGGAAGATATTGAACGTGGTCCCTACTATAAAAAAACTCCCAATACGCCGTATTGACCTCGACCAATACGGCGTATCGATCGTATTCCAGACACTATAAATAGAAGACCCTAAATACGAGTTTAGGGTGTGCTTAATCATATTTACGATACCATAACCACAAAAGTTGATCTCGAGAAGACAAGAAGAGCAGAGAAGGTCTCGCAACGCGCTTAATTCCATAGGAAACACCTTGTAATTCTCATACTCTTAATAATCGTTCAATTTTTGGTATCATTCGTTTAACTCGGTTAGGTTACCTTGGTTGTTCATTTTTATGCTTGTATACATTACAATGGTTAAGGGATAATACCAATGGGTATTAGCCATGTTTATGAAGATTTAATGCTTGGTTTGTTTATCTCGATTGTCTTAATTTATCGTTAGTTGTTGATTATGTTTATCAATTTATACTTGTTTATGTGCTTTTGTATACGACCTACTCATTCAATCGGATCTTGTAAGATGGACCAAGTTAAGCTAGGTTAACCGGGATAGCTTTTCATATAGCGATATATATATCTAGAATCATAGGATCACAAATAAACGACCTATCCTTTCCAGTGGTTTAGTAAACAAGTTGGACTAGCAGGTGTCCTTAGGATCAATAAATGACATTCTGATTCTATTGGTTAGGACTTGGACAGAGTGGACTACTAGTATATAAATTGCCATTAAGCAGTAAGTGGGTAAAGTCTCGATGAGCTAGGGTTTAGTAAGAGCACCATTACTTAAATCCTAAGATAGATTATAATCAACAAAAGGATGCTTTATGCAAATGCGTTTAATTGTGACAGAATTAGCGTGTCTAGGTTTTAGGAAGAAGTACCGCCTAAATCTAGGAATGATATGCCACTTCAAGATAAACAATCATTGCACTAATAAACAAACTAGCGTTATATTTGATTAAACATGGGTAACACAGTTTTCTTAAAATTGGCTTGACCGCTCTTCTATCATTTGATTATCGTCTTGCGTACGTTTTGGTAGCGAAAGTAGATTTAAGTCACCACCAAACATGTGTCAGTCTCTCAGGCTGAACCCCCTTTATCCGTTAGAATTAGGTTTAGCATAGGTTTAACTTAGAACTAATGTAGCTTAGAACTAACTTAGATGATTAAAACTAACATAGAATAATTAACTAAAATACTAATAGAACTAAGAATTAATGCTCTCGCTCTTAGTGATCGACACCCTACTTACCAACGAAGCTACATCTGATCGGGTACACTGCCCGTTAGTGTTGTTTTAGGTATAGTCAGCAAAATATAAATGTAAAACTTGATAATAAAATAATACATACGCACAACGACACATCAAGTTTTTGGCGCCGCTGCCGGAGAGTGAAATTGTTAATTTTTATCTTTATTAGAATTTTAGTTTAGATTTAACGTAATTTTAGTTTTTGTGTTTTATCTATTTCTATTTGCTTACTTGTTTTTGTCTTTGTTTCTGTTTTTAGTCAGGATAAAATGGGTAATCCACATCTCACTATGGAAGAATACATAGAGCTAGAAGCTAAAAAAGCTCGTAGGCGTGGCCGAACTTTTAACTAGGAAACTGCTACGTATGGTAAGGTTAGTTATTTTGATGATTTCGACTACCTTAAAGATTTTATGAACGAGTTCCCAGCCATTGTCTACAATGATATTCTTAAATCCAGACCAGAAATCTTGTCCGAACCCACGGTAAGACCTCTCGATAACAACAAAATTAACTTTAGAATATCGCTTGACGAATCCGACGGTGAAGATTACATTTGTATATATGACAAAAGTTCATTTTCTTATAAACTAATTCTAGTTAATGATTTAAAAACAGATTCAAAAAAAGATATTGATGAAGTCAATTTACCTCGTAACGATGTTATCATTAAACGATTGGGGGACGATATTGATGCTAATATTAATACTGAATCCCATGAGTTCGATGAGGATTTTGAAACGAATCATGACATATATCACGAATCATTCAATATGGAAGAAAATTTCATAATTATCGAAGTCATGATTCAAATGCATTTTTACAAAGGGATGCCATTAATTTTTTTTATTAAGAATTTATAGGTGCTATTTGGCATTCCCTTCGACCCTAAGCAGTTTTATTAAGATGGTGTTTGCACGAGAAAATTACAAAGGCCAAGGTACGTTTTCTTTACTTTGTTAACTTAATAAAAAGGTCTCCCAAGTTGGATACAACGTATTGATTTAAACCCATACGCCGTATCAAAGAATTTAATCAGAGTAGACATTGTCATCATTTTTTCCCAATACGACGTATTGGATACAACCCAATACGGCGTATCGAGTTTAGGTATAAAAACCCAACTGATATGCCGGATCAGTATTCACGCACACTTTTTACACTCAAACTTAAAATTAACCGCACGCAATGCTTGTGAGATCTCTCTTTTCATTTATATTGAATTACTCCTTCTAATCACAAGGTTATGTGTTCTAATCCTATCCCTTTTCTCTAGTTTTATTTAGTTATTAATTAAGGTTAGGGTTAGGGATTTTTTTAGTTAGGAGGGGGGGTTTTATGCTAAATGATTATACCCTCGAAACGCCCCCCTTATGATGTTGAGATTATAGACCTGAATGTTTTTGGTTTAGAAAGTAATTGGTCAAACGGGTAGAATGGGGATGACCCATTCAAATTTTTACTGCAAACCCAATCCGGCGTATCCAGTTAAACAGATACGGCGCATTGGACAAATTTTACCCAAATATTGAAAACTAGTACGTAGTATTTAGTTTCGGAAAACGGCGTATTGAACATTTTTGAACTCTTAACTCTTGTAACCTTTGCCCTTTTTGTGTTTTGAATATTTCATTTATAGTCATTTGACTATTTGACTTTTGTTAGTTTATTCAGATTTTGTATTGTGTTGATGGTAATGATTTTTATGATAATTGTGATGAATTGTGGTTTATTGTGATTAATAATCCATTTTGGAAGGTATTATTGTGTTATTTGTATTTCGGGTGGTTTGACAAAACGAGTCTGATACGTTCGTTAATGTTCAAATGAGTTTTGAAGGGTGTAAAGTATAAATATGTCATGTAAATACTCTAGGATAATGGAAAAGTATTTTTAAGGTGAATAAAAATGCTAATTAACTTTGGGGTAAATTTTACGGTTGAGTTTTACAAGCTTTTAAGTGATCCCGACGCGAAAAGAAAGACTCGAGGCCTCCTTGGATGCCATAGCCGGTCAAGAAGTCAAGAAGGGACAAGATGGATTAATTTTAGCTAATGTCTCTTAAAGGTGTACAAATATATTCCTTCCACTAGCTCTCATTATCCATTTCATATCAAAAAAATAAAACACACACTTAAGTGTGTGTGCTTGTGTCGTCCGCCACCTACCACTAACAATCCACCATAAATTTTCCAACTTTGATCGAGAACGTGATATTCCGGGTTGATACGAGTGTTTGGGTGTTTATTTAAATAACGTTTAGGTTGTCCGGTAAGTGTCAAAATATATATTTTTGAAGATTTTCTTGTAAGTTTTCAAATTTAAATTTCGTTTGTCTTTTTGGGTTTATTTTGATGCATAGATGTTAGTTGTAGAAGTTGATAGTCGTGAAAATCGATTTTTGGAAACGAAATGAATAAAAAGGGTGGTGGAAAAAGGGATTTTTTGTAGTTTTGATGTTGTGGTCGTGATGGTTGAATAATATATGTTGATAGATAGCTTATTTTTGATAGTAGCTTGTATAGCTTATTCGAGCTTATTTTAAAGCTATTTCTTGGCTTATTTTGGGCTTATATGCCACGAAAACTTTCCAAAATCACTAGGAAAGTGATTTTGATTATTTTTGTATTATGGCGTATGTTATGGACTATTTTTGAGGCTTATGGTGGTAACCAAATACGATACGTAGCTTATTAGCTTATGTTTAAGCTTAATATACGTAATTTTAAGCTTATGAACTCACGGCCCAATAAGTCTATTTAAGTCGTGGCTTAATGGGAGGGCTTATTGTGGTCCATATTATTTTCTACTTATAAGTATACGCTTATATATGTAAATGGACCTTGGTTTTGGACTTGGACCGTATTTTGGACTTATAAATATCGTAATGGACCCTTGTTGGGCCTTAAAGCCCAATAAGCGATATTTAGTTGTTATGAGAGTTTTGACGGACTTTTGAAAGTGAAAATGTATTTACGAAGTGATATTGAACGATATTTTGGGGAAAACGTTTTAATAAATGTCAAAGTTTGAGATTTTAGAATTTTGTCAAAAAGTGTCGAATTTATAAAAAGTGTTGAAAATAAGGTTTGAAACCTTGGAAAACATTGTATGAGCGTACGGGTCATGTCAAAATTTCGTAAAAAGTATATACTTAGAAATTTTCCTAAAAACATGATTTTTGATTTCTAAATAATAAAATATTATTTGATTATTTTATTTATTCAATAAATTCACTAAAAGACGTGTTAGTGCAAATATTACGATATTTAATCTATCGATCTATTTTATGTTCATGGTATATGACTTAACATGTGACTTGTATACGTAAGGTAAGTGCGCAACGTTACGCACTAATCACTAAATCATCAAAGGCATACATTGCTTAACATTCTCTAGAGTCTCAAGTATGCATCAAGACCGACATTGGTTACACCGACTTAAATAACTAAGGTATGTACAAAAAGCATTAAAACTTGTGGGATTGATCAAAGAAATAGTTTTTGTTTTAACTTTTCATTTTTATTAAAATGTACAAAATAACATTTTCATAAAGTTAATTAGACAAATTATTTTTGATTTATAAAGAAATGTTTTATGTTGTATGTAACACCCCCATTTTTACATATAGCAGCGGAAGCTAATCTGGGGTATTACTTCAAGGTACAACAGTCATAATCATAGAAAACGAATCAAAAAGAGTCGTTTTTGAAAATAAGTTATCATTCATTATTTCTTTAGAGTTTTTTACAAATGAGAGGTTCCCAAAATCTATACAATAAAGTTTTGATTGATTAAACGGTTTTTCCATCTTTCATGTCCTCGCCAATCCATGAAATTAGTTACTAAGATAAAACATGAAAAACGTCAAACACAAAAGTTGAGTGAAATCCATAGTTAAAGTAATATTATTTTGAATGCAAATGCGAATATTAGGTTACGTTGATATACACCCAGTATTGAAAAACGTATTTATTATTGCCATTAGCTCATGAATCCGAAGCCTTAGGGTATGGTGATACGTTATAGCCCCTGCGGGTACCTTTGCCAAAATACCTGCGTGATTTCTAATAATGTGCGATTGGTTACACGTAATGGCGTACACCAATGGGTAGTCCGCCGAACTAGTTCTATTCACATCATTCGAGCTTACTACGGAGAGTAATTAACGGTTCATTTGATTAAGGGGACTTAAAGGCAAGAAGTTACTAGGCAATAGTAAATGGAAATGCTACAGAAATAATTGCATTCATGTTTATAGCATGTATCCCCCTCGCGGGTTTATAAGCATTTGAATTTATTGAGATGCGAGGCTATGAACTCACCTGAACAGTTACAGGGAAATTGATAGCAATGTATATGAAATGAATAGTAACAGCTTTGTCACGGGCTACATGGTCTTAAGCTTATGGCTTAGAAATGGGTCGGATTCGGGACCTTTGACTTTGTATGTCCAAAATAACGACTTCAGGGCTTCGTTTCTTGGTTTCTTTTGCTTCCTTTCTGTACTTGAGACTTCTTAAGATCTATTAGAAATCATATTGAGCTAAGATTTGCTCTTATGATGGGTTATAGTAGAGGAAGGTTGTGCGGAGTTGAATGGGCACATATGGGGTCTATTTATACCCATTTGAAGGTGTAGAGAGTAAGCAAGCTCTATGATCTAGTCTTGACACATGGTAGAGCTAGTTAGGGAGGTGTTGAAGCTAGAATTTCAGATGTGGGAGGTCTAGGAGTAGCTTGAATGAGGTGGCTACCTCCTCTTGCTGCCGCGGCTGGTCTAGGCAAAAGAGAGGCCATGTGGCCTTCATTCTTGACCAAGAGATGGTCTAAGCTGCTGGGTAAGCTGCTTCAAGGGTTCTAGAAGGTATCCATGGAAGTTATTTGCACATGGGAGAGTTTAAAATGGGTTAAAAATGAGCAAGAAAGGGTGCGGGTCTGTTTTGGGTTCGACAAGTTTTCCACACTAGTTTTCTATTATATTCGTGTTATATTGTTCAGGAGGTTGGATTATGTTATACATAGGTCTGTATATTTGTGGTGTCATTAGGAGTTTGCAATTGGTTTGGGTTAAAATGGGTTAAAAATGATGAAATGGGGTCACGGTTTCCATTTGGTACGGTTTAGGGTTTTTCAAGTGATTTCATGCTTAGATTTCGAGTATACTTGTAATGTGAATGTTAATTTATGCTTATAAGGCTTATATCAACAAAAAATGATAAGTGGATTGGTCTAGAATGGGTCGAAATTGAAGGAATAAGTCGTGGGTTGGAATTAGGGCACGAATTGGATCCTTTAGGGTTTTCTAGTTCGAAATTTAGTTACATTGTCAAGATATTGATAGGTAATGATTTGTAAACTCATTTTATGAGTTTACAATAGCTCTTGGTTGGTTATTTGGGATTAGAATGGTTTAAAACGAGTAAACGGGTCAAAAGTTACAATTAGGGCACAATTAGGGTTTTCTGGATCTGTTTCTTGAATAATTGAAGTAGAATGATGAAATGATGATGGAATATGATTGAAAATGTTGTAATTTATGTTATTACAACTTATTTAAGTATTGGTTTAGGTTTACAATGGATAAAAACGAAGAAACGAGTCATGGTTCAGAAACTAGCTTGGTTTTAGGGTTTAGGGTTTTGAATTAGGGTTTTGAATGTAGAAATAGATATGAAAGCTTATGAATAGAATAATTAGGGTTTACACATTGTAGAATGAGTGTAGTAGCTTGTACACAAGTGGTGGTGAAGAAATTAGAATGAAAACGAAGGTAAAACGGCTATTTTGGAGATCATGCTTAATGACTCGTACATTGAGCTTTTAGAGACTTGTACTTTGACTTGAAGAGATTTTATACTTCAAATGAGATGTTATATTTCTTGTAAACATATTGGTTTTTGTAGGCTTGTGCATTTCTTTTAGATGTTTATCTTCATGAATTATGGTTTAGAGGCATACTGATATGTTTAATAGATCGTCTTGAGATAATATTGACAATGGCATATTTTGTTGAGTAATGTACTTGTAATAATGGTATATTATGATCTTGGACTTACCATGTTATGAGGTTTGCTTAACATTTATGATAATAGGATTCGCCATTATGAGGTGGTCCAAGTCCGTTAACTTAAGTTTAGGCAAGGATATATTGGCATTATTGAGATATGGCCAAAGATAAGTAAGTAATTTATAAAGCCAAAACATTTCCCTGAAAAGGTGAGTTCATATATAACTGATAGATTGTACATCATATAACTTAATAGATGGATATTTACATTTATGAAAATTGTGGGTTGTTATAGTCTCCACCCCTTAAAGAAATCTCGTCCTGAGATTTAATTGGATTTCGAAGAGATGATTGAAAAAAAAGATGCGGATTATTTGGTACGAATTTCTTTCTTCACGTTCCCATGTAAACTCTGGTCCTCTTTTAGAGTTCCATCGTACTTTGATTATAGGAATATGACTTCGCTTTAATTTCTTGATTTCGCGATCCATTACTTCCACTAGTTCTTCTACAAAGTTGAGTTTGTCGTTGAGTTGAAGTTCTTTCATTGGAATAATGAGAGATTCATCGGATAAGCACTTCTTGAGATTGGAAACATGGAAAGTATTGTGGATACTACTAAGCTCTTCACGAAAGCTTAGTTTGTTTGCCACTGGGCCAATTCGTTCAATAATTTTTGAAATGGGTCCAATGTATTCGGGGATTTAACTTTCCTCGTTTTCCGAATCAAAAGATACCCTTACGGGGATAACTTTTAACATAAACGATCACAATTGAATTCTAAGGATTTCGCTTTACAGTGGAGGAGCTTCTTTGTGATCTCTTGCAGCTTGTCAAGCTGGTGAGTATTTGTATCGATTTTCTTCAGTATGTTTCTTGAATTTTATTCTGGTCCCGTAAGTGAGATCTCCAACTTCGGCCCAGCAAACAAGTGATCTACACTTTCGTCTATAAAGTGTTTCGAACGGTGATGCCTTGATACTGGTATGATAACTGTTATTGTAGGAAAATTATACCAATGGTAAATATTTATCCCATCCTTTCCCGAAATCTATAACACAACTCGTAGCTTGTCTTCGAGTGGTGTGGATGGTTCTTTCACTTTGTCCATCGGTTTCAGGAGGTATTCTGTACTCATGTCTAGTTGGAGTACCACAAAGCATTTTGCTATGATTGCCAGAATCTGAGAGGTGAAATGATGTCACGATTCCGAGCACTGTAGACGATTGGGTACGCCCATGTCGAGAGATATTTCTTTGATGTATAACCATCGTAAGAGTTTTCCATACTATACAGTGCGCCTCGTAGGGAATGAAATGTGCTGATTTGGTAAGACGATCGACAATGACCCAGATGGCATCATGTCCGGTTGAGGTTTTGGGTAGCTTTGTAACAAAATCCATTGTTATCCTCTCCCATTTCCACATAGGAATTTCCGGTTGTACCAATAAGCCGGATGGCTTTTGACATTCTGCTTTAACTCTAGAACATGTCAAACACTTGCTAACATATTCTGCGATGATTGCCTTCATGTTAGGCCACCAATAGAGTTTCTTTAAATCATGGTACATCTTATCAGAACCCGGGTGAATAGAATATTTGATTTAATGAGACGCATGCAAGATTAAGTGATCTCAATCCGCCATAAAGTGGTAACCCAGCTTTGGTTTTTGATACAACGTGTTTCAATCAGAGACGAAATTTCAAATGATTGTCCATTCCTAGTAGGTTCTCGTTTTTTGACATTTTCTTCTCTTGAGGGCTTCTGTTTGGGCTTCGAGAATTTGAGATGGTAATTTTGGATGAACGGTTAAGATTAATGCTCGAACTCGGAGAGGTTTGATTCGTTTCTTTCGGCTTAAGGCATCTGCTACAACATTTGCCTTACCAGGATGATAGCAAATCTCACAATCATAATCTGCGAGTAATTCTAACCATCGGCGTTGCACTACATATTTATTTCTTTTTGAGATGAATATGTTGAAGGCTTCTTGTGATCAGTGAAAACTGTACACTTTGTACCGTATAGATAGTGTCTCCAGATTTTAAGAGCTGAATACAATGATCCTAATTCAAGATCATGAGTGGTTTAGTTTTCTTATGGAGGTTTGAGTTGTCAGATGCATAAGCCAATGACTTTTTCTCTTGACTTTAATACAGCTCTAACCCCTGAAGATCTTGCTTCACAGTAAACATCGTTTCCTTTTGGTGTATGCTAAGATTGTGCTTCTCAGAGTTTTTGTTTAAGGAGTTGAAAAGCTGATTCTTGTTCTTCGCCCCAGATATAATTCTTGTTTTTCTGGGTTAATGTTTCAAAGGCTTTGCAATCTTTGAAAAACCTTTGATAAATCTTCGATAATAGCCGGCGAGTCCTAAGAATTGACGTACTTCTGTGGGAGTAGTGGGAGATGTTTAATTCTTAACAGCTTCAACTTGGCAAGGGTAAACATAACTTCCTTAAACTATCGATGAGATGACTAAGAAAATTGCAAGATTGAATCCAAAAATCACATTTAGAGAACTTGAGCATTTAATTTTCTTTTCGGAGTAATTCCAAGATAATTCTTGAGATGATTAGCCATGTTTCTTCTTCATTACAGAATAGATAAGAATATCATCGATAAACACTATTACGAATTTATCCAGATATGGTTTACATACACGATTCATGAGATCCATGAATACAGCTGGTGCGTTTGTTAAACCAAATGGCATGACTTGAAATTCATAGTGTCCGTATCTTGTTCTGAAAGCAGTCTTAGGAATATCTTCTTCCCTTACTCTCAGTTGATGATAACCTGATCTTAAGTCGATTTTTGTAATAATCGTCTGAAACTTGTAGTTGTTAGAATAAGTCATCGATCCTCGTCGGTAATGATATGATTTTTATGTAAGTTTATGCATCTCTCGATATATCGATACATTCTGAAAGACCCGTCCTTCTTTTTAACAATAAGACAGGAGCTCACAAGGCGATCGGACTTGGTCGAATGAAACCATCTGGGGTCGGTTAGTTCTTGAAGTTGGTTAGATAACTCACTGCATTTCTGAAGGAGCTAATCATAAGGTTGTTCTCGAGCTACAGGTGCTTCTCTGGGACTTAGTCAATTTGGAATTATACTTAACGAACGGGAGGGAGACCAGGTAGATCTTCAGGAAAAACTTCTGGGAATTCTTTGTTACGGGAAATGTCTTTTAGTTTCTTCTGTTGTTTCTTCTCCTATACTTGAAACATGAAAACTTGACAACATCGGCGGTTATATACCTTTCGGTTTTTATAAAGGGATATGAGATTTTGTCGAGGTTTTACTTCGATCACCTCGATTGATTAAAGTTTCACCGTTGGATAGGTAATGTGAACTCGACCTTTTTCATCACAGGAATTTTGGCATATCACTTGGCATAACCGTCACATTACGATGATCAACGTCGAAATACCAAGCTTAATTAGCTTGAGATGATTTCGAAAGGTTGATTTAGCAGAGTTAAAGTGCAGCCTTTAATAACAGTGTTTGTGCTTACTAAGTTTCCGTCAGCCATTTCGATATCATAAAAAACGATATCATATTTTATTAGGAGGTGTGTGGAATTGCTTCTGAAACTATATATGTTTGTGTCCCCTGTTGTTTAAAGTTGTAATAACCAGATCAGTTGGGTGCATAAAAGATTCTTCTTATCAGGTTTGTCTAGTGGGTTAACGGGTCAAAAGTGGGTTATCGAGACTGAAGCTTATTAGGATTCATCATATTCAGAACTTAGTTTAATTGCCCTCAAGCTGGTTAACATTTATTTCTGTCAACAATTCAGTTTTACACATTTGAGTCGTGTTGGTTATCATATGAATAACATTATATGTGCAGGTTGAAAAAGAGAAAGCTGCCAATAGAAAGTCTTTGCAAGCTCTGGAGGATGAAATACTGTTGAATAGACCCCAAAGTGTGATAGATGGATATAATAAATGGATGAGCCGTGGAGATTGTGCTTCCCCGTATGATATTGTTGTTAATAAGAAGGTATTTCGCCAATCTGACGAGTCCTACTTTGCAATCAATGCAACGGACATTATTGAACTTTTGACTTATGAAGAACTGGAATGTGGCATCTTGACCCTTTTTTCCATGTAAGTACAATTATGTTCTCTATAATTATGTAGCTAAATGCATTGTTTTGATTTCACATAAATTTACGTTGTTATATCTTCTATGTTAAATTAGGTCACTGTATCAGCTTAAGGGACACTCCTCACAGAACAAGGTTGGTTTCTTGAACCCGGGAGTAATTACAGCAGATTCGTGCTTTTATGAAAAGTCGGCAACCATAGATTATTTAACTCAATCATTGACGGGTTACGATTTTTATCTTGCACCGTATCTACAAGGGTACCATATCTTACCTTCTTAATTATCATTAAAATATTGTTCGTTTGGTTATTGTTTTTTTTCACTAAACCGTGTACACAAATTGCAGCCGTCATTATGTACTCCTCATAATATGCCCCAAACATGGAAGGGGATTTGTTTTGAATCCTTCTAAGGGTGGAATCAAGAATGAGAATTCTTATAGGCTCGCTGGACTTGTAGAGTCGTAAGTATTATAACTTAAATATTTATGATTTCACATTTGTTTATATAAATTATAACACGCACAATATTATTTTCTTTTTAGGGTCGTTGGTAGTCTCAAGTGGGAATTTCCTCTTGTGAATCGCCAGCCGGGTGACTGGGAGTGTGGATACTATGTAATGAAATGGATGCAGGACTTCATCCTGAAATATCAAAATGACAACTTCCCAAACATTGTAAGTTGTTATTCTTGTATGTTTTATTAACTGCAAATCCTTAACTTTCTACCAGCTTTCCTCCTTTTGCTATATAGGCTGTTTACCTCGATAAGAATGTTTCCAGATTACTTAGTACCATTTGCTATAAGATTCCATTTGCTATATACTTAGTCCATACATCAGCTACTTAGTCCATACATCAGTAATCTGTGTGCACTAATTATTAAGGTTTGGCACTATACCATCCCTGGTAAAACTGGGTCAGTTTTTATTATTCTACTAATTTGTCGCTATGCTGGTAAAACTCGAGTTGCGAATAATGTGAACTGATTATTCAGGGTTAGTGAACTGAAATATTGCAATACTAATATTTTTATTTCATTAACTTACTTGTAGGTACCTTGGTGTAACGAGTGCTCGTTGGACAAGAAAGAGTTAAACGCGGTCGTTGGCGCATGGTGTAACTTGTGGCGAGATTAGACCTAGTTTTACTTTATAGTTATTTGTTGAATTCTAGTGATTTAATTTGATTTGAATATTGTATATGGTTTATGCTAAGATGAAATGAAAGTTGTCATTATTTACTTTAAAGACTGGTTCAAAAACCACTCTCTTAGGGCTTTTTTGACCAGTCTCTTAGGGCTTTTTTGTAGTAGTGGCATCCCGTTGTTGAGTTTGAAAAGTTATGGTTTCGGATAGAAGGGTGTTCAAGTCATGGCTTTCATGAGAGGGGTTTTGACGGACTCGAGAAGCAACATTAGATTAAGAGGAAACTTTTTGAGATGGAGAAGAATAATTGGAGTAAAATTATTCATCATCATTTTCATCAACCATGTGATCAAGTGGAGAAGATGAGGATGGATGATTTTGAGTGGTGGAGGAGGAGCTAACATTTTGCTTACGAGATCTTTTCTTGCCCCTATTCGATCGTGTCTTTCGCTCATAATAAGGAGCGATCGGATGCATGGCTTGATCGTGTGAGAGATAATGATCTAAATCTAGCTCAGGAGAGACTAACACAACATGTTGGAATAACCTAGTCAAGAGCATACCATAAGGCAAGAGTTCCTTTGGTTTAAATCGAGTCTTTTCTATTCTTTTGAGAAAGAAAAATGCTAGGTTATAAGGAGTGGATGTCTCAATGCAATAAAGCATGTGACAAAGATAAATGGAGACATGATCCTTATGTCCTCCTAGACAAATGGCGTTTTCACGAATAATATCAACCCAAGGTTTTATATAAGTATGAATCTCTCAAGTTAAAATTTCGCTTTCACCTACGACAACCGTTTTCTTATTTTTGGTACGAGTCTCTTGACCTTGTTGAGGAACTTGAATGAAAGACTTAATTGTAACACCCCCATTTTTACATATAGCAGCGGAAGCTAATCTGGGGTATTATTTCAAGGTACAACAGTCATAATCATAGAAAACGAATAAAAAAGAGTCGTTTTTAAAAATAAGTTATCATTCATTATTTCTTCAGAGTTTTTACAAACGAGAGGTTCCCAAAATCTATACAATAAAGTTTGAATGATAACGGTTTTTCCATCTTTATGTCCTCGCCACTCTGTGCCATTAGTTACCTGAGATAAAACATGCTAAAAAGTCAACACAAAGCTTGAGTGAAATCTATAGGTTTAAGTAATGTAATTTGAATGCAAATGCGATATTAGGCTACGTTGATATACACCTGTTATTGAAAACATATTTATTATTGCCATTAGCTCATGAATTCGAAGCCTTAGGGTAGGATACGTTATAGCCCCTGTGGGTACCTTTGCCAAAATACCCGCGTGATTTCTAATGATGTGCAATTGGTTACATGTAACTGGGTACACTAACGGGGAGTCCAGCCTAAATAGATCTATTCACATCATTCGCGCTTACTACGGAGAGTAATTAACGGTTCATGATTATAGGGACTTAAATGCAAAGCAGTTACTTAGGCAATAGTAAATTGAAATAGCATACAAAAATAATTGCATTCGTATTTATAACATGTATCCCCCTCGCGGGTTTATAAAAAGATTGAAATGCGAGGCTATGAACTCACCTGAACAGTTATAGGGAAATTGATAGCAATGTATATGAAATGAATAGTAACGGCTTCGTCACGGGCAACCTGGGGTAATATATGTCAAGTCTTAGTTTGATTGAATATGTAAGATTTTACATCGATGTTGGTTTTGATATAAAAATTATCATAACACCGTTCGGGCCATCATAATTCAGAAGTCATTCAGTAAACGTTTGAGGAGCTAGGGCACTTTAAATCGTAAACCCAACAACTCAGTCAGAACGTAATACCAAGATGAAACTTCTTAATATGAAGCTCCCTAGTATTGTGGTATGATATAGATCCGGGACATGATTTTTGAAAGCACATCGATGATGAATGATATAATAGTTATAACATAAGCAGTTTTAAGCGTTTTATTCAATATCTGGAAATGTTAAGCACGTCAAGCGTTAATTAAAGTTATGTCTTATAATGTTTTGAGTGTGTTTTTATACTTTTTCAAAATGTTACATTTTAGACCCTTGAGTTGGAAAATTGGCAGAATATACCCTTGGAGTTTGCACTTTTACGACTTTGGTCCCTCAAGTTTAAAAGATATACCAAATAAACCTTGTGCTTTAAAAAGTGACATAATAGACCCTTGTAGTTATAACTATGATAAAATGACACTTTTAGTCCTTTTAGTTATAAGTTTCTGAAAGTTACGATATATACCCCTTGCATGGATAATTTTTACAAAACATGTCTAAATTGCCATGCAGCTTATTTTAACATTTCAATAGACATTTATAAGTTATAATAAACTAAAATATGAAGATTTAACACAACGCAAGTTTAAATTAACGATTCGTTAAGCTAGGAAGCAAAACGGGTCATATTAGGGTTTTAAAATGAAAACGCGCGGGTTTTAAGATCAAATTCTTTCATGACTTATCAAAGCACTTATTTTAATGTTATTTAAGCTTATTGGGATAGATTATAACAATAGTTTACAAGTTTAGCTCATAGATTATGTAAAAACATGAAATTAGAGTTTCGGGTGTACGGTTTTGGATCAAAAAGGTAAAACACATAGTTTTTTGAGTTCAAAGCTTTATATTATGATTTTAGCATGATCATATGAACATTATAAGGGTATGAATACAGAATATAAGCTTAGATAACCTGGTCTTGAGCTTATAGCTTAGAAATGGGTCAGAATCAGGACTTTTAGCTTCGTACGCCAAGAATAATGACTCCAGGGCTTCGTTTCTTGGTTTCTTTTACTTCCTTTCTGAACTTGAGCCTTCTTAAGACCTCTTAGGATCTATTAGAGCAACGGATTGCTTCTATGTAAGGTTTATAGAGGAGGAAGTGGGGGATGAAGAAAAATGAAGTGTTATGGCTCCTATTTATAGTTGAACCACCCTTAAGGTTCAAGGTAAGCTTGTAATCTGAGATGGGACGTATGTATAAGCTAGGTAGGGATGTGTAGAAGCTAGTGTATGAGTTGTATAATCTAGGAACTAGCTATGGTGAGGTGTTTTGGTCTTGGTATGCCGCGGCTACAAATGAAGGAACAAGAGAGCATGTGATCAATTTTTAACTATATAAGATGCTTGTAACCATCTAAGGAGGTAAGGTGCTTGTCATTGAGGTGCTTGGTTGCAAGAAAAACTTTCAAAATGGGTCACTTTACAAAGGTTTTTGATTTCGGGTACATTAGGGCTTAATTAGGGTTTTCAAGCTTGAATTTCGTATACATTTGATTAAGAATGATAGGTTACGGATCCTAAGACTTATATTAAGGATTATAATCAAAATTTGATAGGTGGTTTAGGTTAAAATGGGTAGAAATGAGTAAACGGGTCAAAAGTTCCAATTAGGGCATAATTAGGGTTTTCTAGGTTTATTTCTTGTATAATTAGATTAAAATGATGAAATGATGATGGAATATGATTAATAATGTTGTAAATTAAGTTATTACAACTTATTTGAGTGTTGGTTTTGGTTTACAATGGATAAAAATCAAGAAACAGGTCATGGTTTAGAAACTAGCTCGGTTTTAGGGTTTAGGGTTTTGAATTAGGGTTTTGAGTGTAAAAAGATGTATGAAAGCTTATGAATAGAATAATTAGGGTTTACACATTTTATATTGAGTGTATTAGCTTGTACACAAGTGATGATGAAGAAATTAGAATGAAAACGGAGGTAAAACGGCTATTTTGGAGATCATGCTTAATGACTTGTACATTGAGCTTTTAAGGACTTGTACTTTGACTTAAAGAGATTTTATATTTCAAATGAGATGTTATATTATGATGAAATAATGATTTAATAGGATTGATATGATTGTAAAATAAGTTTTTACAACTCATTTGAGAGTTGGTTTGGGTTTACAATGGATAAAAGCCAAGAAACGGGTCATGGCTTAGAAACTAGCTCTGTTTTAGGGTTTAGGGTTTTGAATTAGGGTTTTGAGTGCAAAAAGATGTATGAAAGCTTATGAATAGAATATTTAGGGTTTACATCTTGTAAAATGAGTATAGTAGCTTGTTCACAAGTGATAGTGAAGAGATGAGAATAAAAATGGAGGTAAAACGGCTATTTTATGGATTGAGCTTAATGACTTATACATTGAGCTTTTAAGGACTTGTACTTTGATTTAAAGAGATTATATATTTCAATTGAGATGTTATATTACCTGTACACATGCTTTAGCAGCTTGTACATTCACTTTAGGAGTTAACCCTTCCATGAGGTTAGGGTTTAGGGCATTCGATAATGGTTTAAAGCCCATTTTTGATATGATGTTGTAATTGATACCTCATATGAGTAATGTACTTTGTAATAATGATATTGTGATATTGACTTGATATGTTATGATGTTTGCTTGACATATATGAGATAAGATTGGCCTATGTGGTTGTCTGAGTCCGTTAACTTGAGTTTGCAGGTTATATTGGGCTTATTGAGATATTGGCAAAGTAATGTATGTATATATAAGCGAAAAATTTCTCCTGAAAAAGGTGAGTTTCATATATAGCATGATAGATTGTACATATCTAACTTAATAGATGGATATTTACATTTATGAAAATTGTGGGTTGTTATAGTCTCCACCCTTACCAAAGTCTCGTCCCGAGATTTAATTGAACTTGAAGTGATGATTGAAAATAGATGAGGATATTTGGTATGAATTTCGTCTTCGCGTTCCCATGTAAACTCTGGTCCTCTTTTAGAGTTCCATCGTACTTTGATTATAGGGATACGACTTTGCTTGAGTTGCTTGATCTCACGGTCCATAACTTCTACTGGTTCTTCTACAAAGTTGAGCTTATCGTCGAGTTGAAGTTCTTTCATTGGAATAACGAGAGATTCGTCGGATAAACACTTCTTGAGATTAGAAATGTGGAAAGTATTGTGGATACTACTTAGCTCTTCAGGAAGCTAGTTTGTATGCCACTGGGCCAATTCGTTCAAGTATTTTGAATGGTCCAATGTATCGTGGATTAAGCTTTCCTCGTTTTCCGAATCGAAAGATACCCTTGCGAGGTGATACTTTCAACATAACACGATCGCCAACTTGAAATTCTAAAGGCTTTCGCACCTTACTTTGGCAGGAACTTCTTTGTCTATCTCTTGCAGCTTGCAAGCGTTGGCGAATTTGTACGATCTTTTTAGTGGTTTCTTGAATTATTTCTGGTCCTGTAAGTTGAGAATCTCCAACTTCAGCCCAACAAACAGGTGATCTACACTTTCGTACATAAAGTGCTATCGGAACGGTGTGCCTTGTACATGGCATTGATTAATGGTTGTTGACGAAAATTCTACCTAATGGCTTCAATGTTTATCATCTTTTTCCAAAAAACTATGACACAAGCTCCGTAGCATGTCTTCGAGTGTTTGGATGGTTCTTTCACTTTGTCCATCGGTTTCAGGGTGATATGTTGTACTCATGTCTAATTGAGTACCTAAAGCATTTTGCAATGACTGCCAGAATCTGGATGTGAAATGACTGTCATGATCCGAGATGATAGAAATTGGCACGCCATGTCGAGAGACTATTTCTTTGATGTATAACCTTGTAAGAGTTTCCATACTATCAGTCGCTCGAATGGGTATGAAATGAGATGATTTGGTGAGACGATCGACAATGACCCAGATGGTATCATGTCCGATTGAGGTTTTGGGTAGCTTTGTGACAAAATCCATTGTTATTCTTTCCCATTTCCACATAGGAATTTCTGGTTGTACCAATAAGCCGGATGGCTTTTGACATTCTGCTTTAACTCTAGAACATGTCAAACACTTGCTAACATATCCTGCGATGATTGCCTTCATGTTAGGCCACCAATAGAGTTTCTTTAAGTCGTGGTACATCTTATCAGAACCCGAGTGAATAGAATATTTAGATTTATGAGACTCATGCATGATTAAGTCTCTTAAACCGCCAAAAAGGGGTAACCAGCTTCGATTTTTGATACAGCGAGTTTCATCAGGACGAATTTCAAATGATTTGTCCATTCCTCGTAGGTTTTTCTCTCGTTTTTGACATTTTCTTCTTTGAGGGCTTCATTTTGGGCTTCGAGGATTTGAAATGGTAATTTTGGATGAACGGTTAAGATTAATGCTCGAACTCGAAGGGGTTTGATTTGTTTCTTTCGACTTAAGGCATCTGCTACAACATTTGCCTTTCCAGGATGATAACAAATTTCACAATCATAATCTGCGAGTAGTTCTAACCATCGATGTTGCTTCATATTCAATTCTTTTTGACGAAGAATATGTTGAAGGCTCTTGTGATCAGTGAAAACTATACACTTTGTACCGTATAGATAGTGTCTCCAGGATTTTTAAGAGCGATTATTACGGCTTTCCTAATTCGGATCGTGGAGTAGTATAGTTTCTCTTCATGAGTTTGAGTGTCGAGATGCATAAGCAATGACTTTTTCTCGTTGCATTAGTACAACTCCTAACCCTTGAAGAGATGCATCATTAGTAAACGACAAAATTATCGTTTCCTTCTGGTAATGCTAAGATTGGTGCTTCACAGAGTTTTTGTTTAAGGAGTTGAAAAGCTGATTCTTGTTCTTCGCCCCAGATATAACTCTTGTTCTTCTGGGTTAATTTAGTCAAAGGCTTTGCAATCTTTGAAAAACCTTCGATAAATCTTCGATAATAGCCGGCGAGTCCTAAGAATTGACGCACTTCTGTGGGTGTAGCGGGGGATGTCCAATTCTTAACGGCTTCGATTTTGGCAGGGTCAACATGAAGTCCTTGATTATTGATGAGGTGACCAAGAAATTGTACGATATGTATCCAGAAATCACATTTAGAGAATTTGGCATACAATTTCTCTTTTCTGAGTAATTCTAAGATAATTCTGAGATGACTTGCATGTTCTTCTTTGTTGCGAGAATAGATAAGAATATCATCGATGAACACAATTACAAACTTATCTCATATTAAGGTTTACAAACACGATTCATGAGATCCATGAATACAGCAGGTGCATTTGTTAACCCCCAATGACATGACCTGAAAATTCATAGTGATCCGTATCTCGTTCTGAAAAGCAGTTCTTAGGAATTAATCTTATTCCTTTACTCTCGTTGAAGTTACCTGATCTTAAGTCGATTTGTGAGTAGAGCTTGAACCTTGAAGTTGATCGAATAAGTCATCGATCTTGGGTAATGGGTAACGATTCTTTATGGTAAGTTTATTCAACTCTCGGTAATCGATACACATCTAAAGATCCGTCTTTCTTTTTAACAAATAAGACAGGAGCTCCCCAAGGCGATGTACTTGGTCGAATGAAACCTCGGTCGGTTAGTTCTTGAAGTTGATTAGACAACTCCTGCATTTCTGAAGGAGCTAATATATAAGGTGTTCGAGCTATAGGTGCTGCTCCGGGGATTAAGTCGATTTGGAATTCTACTTGGCGAATGGGAGGGATACCAGGTAGATCTTCAGGAAAGACGTCTGGAAATTCTTTGACTACGGAAATGTCTTCAAGTCTCTTCTCGTCTGCTTTCTTCTCCATAACTTGGATCATAAAAACTTGACAACCTCGGGATATATACTTTTCGGTTTTTATGCAGGATATGAGATTTAGTCGAGTTTTACTTCGATCACCTTGAATGATTAGAGTTTCACCGTCGATAGGGATGTGAAACAACTTTCTCGCACAGAGAATTTTGCTTGATATTTGGATAAACCAATCCCATTACCAATGGACTAAGGCTGGAATCTTACCAAGTTATGTGGCATGAGATCGATTTCAAAAGGTTGATTTAGCAAAGTTAGAGTGCAACCTTTAATAATAGTGTTTGTGCTTACTAAGTTTCCATCAGCCATTTCGATATTATAAAAGGTATCTACTGTAATAGACGGAATATTTAGCATAGGGGCAAGCGATAAGGATATAAAACTTCTATCAGCTTCGGAATACAAATAATACCATGACCTAATGCTGATTAGGAGAAAACTACACGTAACGACGTTTTGGTCTTGTTGGGCATTCATTATCTCTTTGCAATTGCTCTTTCCTTGGGCATTAATGTTGGTTCTTTTGGCTACTGATTTGTGTAGTGTCCTTTCTCCCCATAGGATGGCAAACCACTGTCTCACTGGAGTTGATTATTCCGGTGTTTGGCTTATTGCTTTGGCAGTTCTTGCTTAGATGGGCCCATTCTGTTGCAATTTATTACAACTACCAGTACAGGTCCGGTGTGATGGTAATTGCACCTTTTACACAGAGGGACATCTCCGACATACTACCGTTTTTCGATGAAGTAATAGCATAGGCTCTACCAACTTCTTGTCTTCGGTTCTGTTGTCGACGATTATTGTAACGATTATTGGTGTTGCGGTAGTTGTTGTTGCTGCGGGAGCTGTTGTTGAAAGTTCTTTTGTCGTCAAACTTTCTTTTGTTGTCACTTGATACTTGCATTGGAGCATGCTTAGTTACTTGATCCATTAGCCTTTGGGCTATGTTAATGGCCTCCTCTAAAGTTTGAGGTTTAGAGGCAGTAACATTTCCTTCAATGCTTCGAGGTAGACCTCCGATAAAGATTCTAAGAGTTTATCGTTGTTTGGCACCATGATTTGCATAGAACGTTAATTCTGGGAATTTCTAACATAAGGTTTAAGATCATTTCCCTTTACAATCAGATTGTAAAGTTCTTCTTCCATCTTTCTGATCTCAGTCCGAGGACAATACTTGTTCGTCAGAAGCCTTTTTAACTCAGTCCAGGTGATTTGATGGCTAGTCTATTCCCATTGGGCTGGGATTTGCATTTCCACCAGGACAAGGCATCAATCAGTTATAGTACCAGTAGCAAAAGTTACTTTGTTTTCTTTGGCACATCTGCTACGAGAGAATACTGATTCGGTTCGTTCAAACCAGCGAATAAGACCTACTGCTCCTTCCGTACCATTAAGGTAGAAAGGTTGACAGCTGATAAACTCTTTGTAGTTTCCCATTTTCACTGCAGGAGTTCCAGTAGGACCGGTGTTCCTGTTAGGATTACTAGCACTTGCCATTGTCGCAGCTCTCAGCTTCTAGAGCCGAGGTGACACTATCAGCTACTAACTTTCTAATGGCATCTTGAGTCATAGCTGGTGCTTCCGTTGTTGATGCTCTTTTTGGAGGCATTCTATCAACAAAAGATAACACGTAATAAGAATGATAGGAGTAATGCTCAAAATTTTTAAAGAGAAATACTCAGTTTTAAACTTTAAGCATATTTAACAATAAAAATATTGATCCTTTGGATATAGGTTATGGGCTAATGATAAATATAATGATGCGTATGATAGATGAATGATGGATGAAGGAATGATGAATAATGAAGGTGGATGGATGATGCGATGCAATAAAGCAGGAAAAACAACAAGGTATGAAACAGGATTGCCTTTATATTAGAACAACTTGCCTTTTTACTGTACATAGTCAAGATTTGACAAGTGTTTTTATTTATACCACACATCCCGTGGCTAGGTTAAGACTAAAGACTGGAATTTAAACTATAAACTAGAAACTAGATGATCACTGAATGCGGTTCTGGAGTTCGATGATAGAGTTCATGAGTTTTTCTATATCTTCTTGGTGACGAGTTTCCATATCATTGATGACTTCTGCCAATTCTGCGATTCTGTAACGAGCTAAGGAGATCTTATGGTTGGATCCTATTTGCTTTCTCCGAAGTTTAGTGATCTGAGTATGAGCTTGCTGGAGTTCTGCTGCTAAGGCGTCAAAATCACGTTGGATGATTATTGTTCCTTTACCAAGACCTTCTATGCCATTTTCAATTTGTTCAAAACGTTCAGGAGGGATTTCTTCTAGATAACCTTGGATACCCTGAATTTGCTCTTCGTGACGTTTGATAGCTGATTTCCGGGAAGTTTCACCAATCTCAAGAGCTTGAGGTTGGGATGGGGTAGATGGAGACAACTGCATTGGTGAAAGGAGTCCTTCTGGGAGGAAAAATTCTTGAGTTTTAGGTGGTACGATAATTGGAGATGGGATTGGTGACTTTTCAGTATAGAAAGCTTGTAAGGCTTTCATGTAAGGATCATCGGGAAATAACGAAAGGGTCGGTGAAGTTAGTGGGACAATTCCAAATGAATTGGAAGCACTGGAGTAAGTTTTCCCTGGAGAGGTCGGGACATAATCCGGTGAAGCCGGAGGAACATAGTTTGGGAAATTAGAAGAAAAGACATCCTCCAAATTAGAAATAGGATGATCGGGGGAAGACATCGTTCTGTTAATAACCCAGCAGTAAATAACATAAGTTATTTATTTAGTAATATAATAGTTATGTAACTTTACATACCATTCCGGGAAATATAGCGGCACGGAGGACTTTCTTGGATGGAAAAAGAAAAGTAGTTATAGTTAAGGTTTTAACCTTGTTCTCTATAACGTAGGCTCTTGATACCAAATTTGTAACACCCCCATTTTTACATATAGCAGCGGAAGCTAATCTGGGGTATTACTTCAAGGGTACAACAGTCATAATCTAGAAACCGAATCAAAAGAGTTTTTTTGAAAAATAAGTTATTATTCATTATTTCTTCAGAGTTTTTACAAACGAGAGGTTTCCAGAATCTAAAATACAACATTTGAATGATAACGGTTTTTCCATCTTCGTGTCCTCGTCACTCTGTGCCATTAGTTACCTGAGATAAAACATGCTAAAAAGTCAACACAAAGGTTGAGTGAAATCCATAGGTTTAAGTAATATAATTTGAATGCAAATGCGATATTTGGGTTACATTGATATACACCCAGTATTGAAAACATAATTTATTATTGCCATTAGCTCATGAATCCGATGCCTTAGGTTATAATGATAATATTTCCCCTGCGGGCACATTTGCCAAAATAACCGCGTGATTTATAATGATGTGCAATTGGTTACACGTAACTGGGTACACCAATGGGGAGTCCAGCCCAAATAGATCTATTCACATCATTCGCGCTTACTACGGAGAGTAATTAACGGTTCATGATTATGGGGACTTAAAGGCAAAGCAGTTACTTAGGCAATAGTAAATTGAAATAGCATGTAGAAATAATTTGACATTTTGTTTATAGGCATGTTATCTCCCTTCGTGGGTTTATAAAAGGGAAAAATTTGAAATGCGTGGCTATGAACCACCTGAAAGTTAATAGGGAAATTGATATATATGTATAGGGAAATGAATGTAACGGCCTTCAAACACGGCAATGCACAGACAACCTGGGTTAATATATGGAAAGTCTTAGTTTGATTGTATATATAAGTGTTTGGATATCGATTTTGGTTTTGATATAAAAATTATCATAACACCGTTGGGGCCATCATAGTTTAGAAGTCATTTAGTAAACGTTTGTGGAGCTAGGTCACTTTAATTCATAAACCCAACAACTCAGACTATACGTAGCTACCAAGATGAAACTTCTTAAATATGAAGCTCCCTAGTATTGTGGTATGATTAGGGGTCCGAGACATGATTTTTGAATACACATTGAGATGAATGATATATGGTATTAGAAACTAAGCGTTTAAGCATTTTATTAATATCTGGTAATGTGAAGCAACGAGGGAGCATTAATTAAGTTATGCTGGAATGTTTTGACTATGATTTTACACTTTTTCAAAATGTACATTTGAGACTCCTGGGTTTGGAAATTGCAAGTAGACCCCTTGGGTTTGCATTTTTCGACTTTGGTCCTTCAACTTTTATTGATTATATAAGTAAACCTTTTACTTATCAATGTTACTACATAGGATCCCTATAGTTATAATTTGATAAAAATAAATTTTTAGTCCATTTTAGTTATAAGTTCTGGAAATTTATGATCCATATAACCCCTTGCTGGATTATAATTACAAAACTGTCCAAAATTGCCTCATTGCAGCTTAATTTAAACATTTCAATGTCATTTATAAGTTTATAATAAACTAAAAATATGTAGGTCTTACACAACATAGGGTTTAATTTAACGATTTGTTAAGTTAAAAGTTAAAAGAAAAAAAAAAAAAAAAAAAAAAAAAAAAAAAAAAAAAGGATACTCGCAAAAGCACTTATGGAGGAACATAGTTCCTAGGTGATAAGCTAGTCAGCTGGATGTGAAAGAAGCAGGATTGTACAGTAATGTCATCCGCCGAGGCCGAATACATGACGTTATCTGCAAGTTGTGCTCAAGTAATGTAGATGCGGACACAACTTCAAGATTATGGCTTCAACTACAAAAAAATACCGTTGTATTGCGACTCTCAGTCAGCCATAGCAATATCATGCAACCTCGTGCATACTCCCGTACCAAGCATATCCATACTCGGTATCACTTCATAAAGAAACAGGTTGAAAACGGTATAATTGAATTATACTTTGTCAGAACTGAATACCAATTGGCTGACTTGTTTACTAAAGCCCTTCTCGAAGAAAGGTTTCAGTATCTCGTCAGGCGAATTGGTATGAGATGTTTGACTCCAGCAGAACTGGAGGTTCTGACAAAAGAATATGCTTGATACCTAATCAAACATCAGCATGTACATATTTTGAAAAAAGAAAAATACAAAAAATATAAAATTTCAAAAAAAAAAAATCAGAAAATGTTTCAAAAAATATTCTTCTCGACATGTCTCTTGGAATCGATAACATTTACGTACCTAGAAATGTTGATTAATATCGACACGGGCGTGTAAATGAAGTTCGAACAGGAGTTTCAAATGCTTTCAAAACATGTCATTTCTAATTTTTCTTGATGGCTTATGTGCAAATATCAGTACGTAACCCGGACTTCAAATAAAGGAAAGTTTATCTATAAAGATAACTTATCCTAACAACGAGAAATTCAACTTTTCTCGGTCTTGAGCTGTTCTTACAAGACATTCAAAGTTTTAAGCTCAAGAAAAAGGATAGTGTACGCATAAGTGCGCTTACCCTTAGAGTTGGAAGAGAAGTCTTCTAACATGATGTTTTTCAAAATGTTGAACACAATTTTTCAAGAATTTCTCACTGACGATTCATAATCTTTCAAAATTGTGTGTTCAACACTCCATCTTTCAAGGGGGAGTTTTTCGAAAAACAAAGTTTAATGAGTTTGGATACATCATCTCACGACCATTCTTATGTATTCAAACCATTCCCAAAAAGTCTCTTAATAACAACAAGATAATAATGACAATTCAATAGAATGATAGTTATAAGATGACTAAGTGTTCAACCTCAATTTTATATCGATTTTACAACTTGGTATGGTATCATTGTTCTTTGTGTCAAACTATGTAAATTGAGGGGGAGCAAGTTTATGTTACATGTAATTCATGCTAAGTAAAATTTTTCCCCATGGTATGTCAAGACAAATTTTAATCACAAAGTATTTCAAAAACTAAGTGCATTAGTATTTAAAATAAGGGGAGAAATGTATTTAAAATGTGATATTGAAAATAATAAGTGATCTTATCGACTCCAACGTGCTTGATCTCTTAGAAAAAGGTTTTAAGGTTACTGATTCATACCTACAAATCTTATTTCACGGACGATTCTGAAGTCATTCAGGTGGTAATGGTTAGGTAATTTAACCTATGATCCAACCAGAACCGGAGGGATCTACCCAAGGACACTCCATAGTTAGAAATAGCAGTCCTTAGGTATGATTGGAGATGAATGTGTATAAGGGAAGAATGCCAACTAAGATTGAGCTAACACTGGAACAATCACAACAAGGTGTTAGTAATGACGTCTTGGTAAGCATTGAAGGGGTTGAAGAATGAAAAAGAAATGTATGGATAAAGGGTGAAAAGAAAGAAGCCTCACACAAACTTAGGCGAACCGGGTCAATACATATGCTGTCAGAATCACAATGTTGATTGCTGACATTGAAGACGACATCATGGACCCAGTGATGCAATGCACAACCCTCCCCAGCCATTCGAGTTTCTCTCAAAAGAAACTTGTCTCATTTGTCACGGAGATACACTCGACTACTATTGACTTTCTCACTCTGAGTTAGTTAATATTGAATAGGTGGCAGTCTGCTCCAGCCTCTGATTACTAAAAACCAAAACGCACTAATCGAGTCTAGAGCCAAGAGATCATCAAATAAATCTCATTAGGACACATTCCATGACAAACACTTGTTGAACATCATTAAGTTCACAAGCTGTTAACAAGAGTCCTACGCATTATCCTTGTGATTCTGCCAGAACATTCAGAGTGATACTCTTTAGTATTCACAATGACGAATGGAAATCCTTCCAGTGTCATCATCAAACAGCACTGCGGTAGGTGACTTGCGAGATTCTATATGAATCAAGCTTGTGTCAACTGGATATCGATAAAGGTCCAGTAAATGAATTGACGACATAATCAGAAAGATAGTAACTATCTGATTCACTCTTACCGTGTTGTTTGCTTTAATACGTCTCCAGTAATTGAGATAACTAGCAGGGATGGCAAATCTAAATACATCCTGTGGTTATAAGACCCTACGCTTTGAGCTGGAAACCCTCGTCAAGGAGATTCTTTGAAACCTACCTGATCATAGGTACAATATTTATATACTAAAACGGTCCTACGGAACCAGAGGTTAATCTAACCAAATTCGGACGAATGACAAAGCCATATTCGTCCACCCGCTTTATTGCTAACTGTTTTATTTCAGGATACATAAAGATGGAGATGGTGATGCCTTATTCCAGCTGAAGTCGGATTCATTACCACATGCTCATGCTCAAACTACAAAGACAATTCTATAAGGGCTATCAAGATTCAATAATCATGGAAAGCTTCAGAATTACGACCAGACCTCGCACAAACTCTAATATAAAGATCTCCTTCAAAAGATATCAAGTCTATCAAGGGAGATTGTTAGCAAGCTTTCAAGAATGCAAAGTATGAGCATGTGGTCAAGACACAAGATCGAGGTGGCAAAGATGATCAGGACAAGAAGGAAAAGATTTAAAGATCTCGGACATAAAGACGAATTTGAAAGACAATGACAAAGGCTCAAGATCAAAGATCACAAAGCTTGAAGGAACAAGCCTACAACGAATTCAGAGACCATGACCACAAGATCTTAACGACAAAAGCAATCTCATTGATCTCATAAAGGAGTGTCACAATGAACTCACTTCGGGGGAGATTGTTAGCCTCAAAATATTGAGTCGAACAAGGAAGTTCGTTCATGATATGAGGTCTCGGGTCATTAATTAATTTACATTGTACTAGGCTAGAAGGGTAAACGGGCTCGTAAATGTAAGCTAATATTGTATGTATATCGGGCTAAAGCCCAAGTCAATCCCGAGCCCGGCCCAAGTAAAAGCCCACACGCCCCATGTAGTTGTGTAGGGTATATATATCATTTTCCATCAAGGAAAATGGTGTTGGTTCATTTGTAAATTTTGTTCTTGCAAGTAATTCAACCATTTTCTCTCTCCTAATAACTTCTTCTAAATTTCCCGCGCAGCACGCGCGCATCATCGCGATCACGCGCGAATTCTAGCAAACATTGTTACTGAAGTGAAAGTGGATTATTGGGTTAGAAAAGCTCTTGAGCCTTTTATGCCTTTTGTTTAGCTAAAGTTTATTGTAAGTCTTCATTTCAATTTCTGTTTCTAAATACCTAGTGTAGTTTTGCTTGATTGCTTATCAATTGCTTAAACTGCTTTCTAGTTGCTTATTTGTGCTTTATATTTGTCTTATTGTTGCTTATTAGTTATGTTTTTAAATCTGGGCTTTTAAGATATATAATTATTACGATTTAGTGTTTCATTAATCTGTCATAAATCAACTAAAAAACCCAAATAAATTCGTTAGCTTGTAGATCTTTGATTCTAGCTTAATTGTCTTTCGATTTATGTTTATCAAACTTGTATATGCTATATGATATACTGGTATTAGGTTTTGCTAGCTAGATTTTTAAAATCATAAAGTTTAAATGGATTATGCATTAGTTAAAGTGGTGTTTTGGATTTATGCATTAGACCTCAAAAAAGTTAAATTGTAGCTAAGTTCATTGCTTTTGAACAAGTTTTTAATTCATTTAAAATCTAGTAGTAAAGAGATTTGAGAAGGGCAGATTTCAAAAAATTCAAGTAGTTGAGGCTTATGTTGGTTGTCCCTGCACAGGGGAGGTATTTGGACTTAAGCTAGCTAGTTGAATTGTGGTTCCAAGCTTTCATAACGCTTGGTTTTTGCTTGTTATGTGATTATACACAATATTTGAGTGTTAATTGCAAGTGAGACTCATTTGGTCACCGCATTTGGTTTCTAGCAACCCTTGCCAATGTGCCATCACATAGGTAGACTACAGTGTCCAATGCAGTCCTTTTCGACTTCTTATTTTTGCTAGTTTTCAATTAGGGTTTAGTTGATTAAATTCGTAGCTTATAGTTTACATATAGGTATAGATAAATTAAAAACTTGTTTTTATATTTCTAGTTTATTTTCTAAGGTACATTTGCTTTTAAAGTTCATAAAAATCTCTAAAAAAAACAAAAAAAAATAGTAGCTGTTTGATCTTAGCTTTTAAATCTAAATTTTTAGCTTATAGGATTTAGTTTTATGGTTGAAACTTATAGCTATATGTGTTGGTTACGTTTCCAAAAGCTAGGTTCCGTTTATAGCTTATTGTCAAGTTTTAGCTTAATTGTGTTTTTGAACTTTAAAGTCGTTCTACTGATTTTACTATTTAGATTAGTTAATTCAGTTAGCTTTTAGTGTTATTGGTTAAATTAGCTTATCAAAAGTAGCTTCTACATATCATGAGCTTTCTAAAACAAGTTTTGGTTTTAAAATTGGTTCTTATTTGAGGTCTGAGTACTTAATTGAATGTGTTTTAGCTTTTTAGTTTCTTCAAAAAGCCACTTTTGTAAACAGCAACTTCAATGCCCTTTTGAGAGCTATGATATTTGGGTTTTCGAGCTTTTATGTTTCTTTATTAAAGTAGCTTAAAAAGTTGTCATCTACAACTTTGTTCTTTAAGTTTTCAAAAATAATAAATTGCAAAAAAGGGTGTATATCCAGTCTTGAACACGTGACCTCTAACACACAACACCAATGCTTTAACCTTTTTGCTACAATAGCTCATCTGTCATCCTCCCTTTTCAGTTAATTATTATACACGTTTTTTTTATAATAAAAGCCGTAGCCTTTTAGCTTATTTCCCCAGCTTATTAGATAAGCTGGGGGCTTATTCTTATTTTTGTTCCTTTGTTCTTAGTTGCATTTAGGACTTTTCCTGAATTTTTGGAATTTTTCCATTTTAGGAGTTTTTTTTCTAGATTTTTCTTAGGTTTAAATTTTTGAAAATCATTTAAAAATACATAAATAACTTTTAAAAATACAAAAAAATAGTTTTTAGTATTAGATTAATTACTTTTAGTTTTACATCCAGAAAAATCATTTTTACTCTTTTTAGATTTTAATTTTCATTTTTAAGCTTTTAATTTTAATTTTAAAAATAGGATTTTATTATTAAAAGTAGTTAAAAATAGTTTTCTGAATTTTTATATTATCTTAGATTTTTATAAGTTTAAAAATAATTTTTTAGAATTTTTAGGATTCAATTTGCTATTTTCTAGGATTTAAATAGAATAAATTAGTTTTTAATTCATAATAAATTCAAAAATAATCAAAAAAAAATAATTTTCTTTTTCTTAAAATTTTATTTTGTCTTATTTTAGGTTTAGAAATTTAATTTACATTTTTAGGAGTTAATCTTGCCTTAGTTGCTTATTCGTCGCGTTTAATTTGTTCTCGTTAATTTTTTTTTGCTTAATTGCGTTAGTTTTCTTATTTTAATTGTTGCTTTTAATTAGTAATCAATTCAATCTTTGTTTTTCGTCAATCATTGTCTAAGAAGGAACAGTGGTTCAATTTCACAAGTCGTTGGGGAAACGACCCGGGGAATCATACTTCCCGGTTTAATATACGTATTTTACTATATTATATATATATATATAATATAGTTATATATTTATATTATTATATAATATATATATATTATATATATATCTTTTAGAGAGAATTTTCCTTAAGGGAGACTTTGGGAATCTTCTTAATTGCTCTACGGATATTATTATATTATTTTACGTGTTTAAAAACTACTAGATCAGTTCCCGTGACAACACCCCGCAACATTTGAATAACTAGGTGTGTGGGTCTGTCATAACTAGAAGTCTTGCTTGTTAAACATTGGTTAATCATGGACAGAATGGTTCTCCATGGCTGATACAGACTATTTACATACATCTTATAAACAAACTGGAGTTCTTCAGGGTATCCCAGATTATTCACAAAATCGATAACCAAATCAGCATCAAGAGGAGCTACAAAGGGCTGAGCAGGATCTTTAGGAGCAATTCCCAAAGCACTGCGAAGAAGATCATCATCCAGAGTAAACCATTGTTCATCCAACTGGAAGCTGTATATACCATACTTGGTATCCATAGTCAGAGTGTTCTAAAATTGTTGAATGTAGATTGATGGAACATTAGCTGAGGCAGTGAAAGCTCTAAAGAAGTTGGTGTTCTGTAGGATATCCAATAAGATGAGGAAAATAGGATTCTTCTGCTTCCTTTGAAGGTCCATTAGGAGGTTGCTCTTTCCAATCGGCAAGCGTGCATTGATAAGAACCAATTGTTCATCTGTTTTGGTAAGAGCAGGGACATTTCCTTCGGCCATCTTATCTGCTTACAAGTATCAACAAAGATGGAGAGTATAACAGATATTTCAGGTTAGATGGGAAGATTAGCCTTGATTTTGATTACCATACCATGTTCTTTGATAAGGTAATGAATTTCATTCACATTAAGTCACTGAGAATCCGATAAGTCCATATACAAGTTAACTAGAGCCCAAATGGGAGTTAATAAGTCAATTGGGCCTTTAGATAGGGCCTGACAGGGTTATTGGGCTTAATGGGCCAAAACTAAGAAGTGTGCCCCAAACCGTTGCAAAGCAATTTGCCAAACCACTACAAATAGGTTTGGGTAAACCGTCGTGAGGCATTTGAATAAACTGCTGCGGAGCAGTTTGGTCAAACTGCTATGAAGTGGTTTAGGAAAACCTCTGAGAAACTTGATTATCAAACCACTATGATCAAAATAATTACTTGTTAAAAATTAAATTTTTATTAAACCGTTGTGACTAAACCGCTCTGACCAAACCGATGTGAATATTATATTGATATTTAATCAAACCGCTGCCATGTTAGAAAAATTCAAAATAGAGGTTTGAATACGTGGAAACTAGAAGGAAAGGTGAATAGTTTACACGTTTGTTTTACGTTTTAAAATTTTACTTTAAAAAATGTTTAGATCCGAGTTATATATTTAACCAATTCACAATATCAACAAGCAATAACTATCTAAACTAAAACTAGCTAATAACAATAATAATGTAAAGAGAATAGGAAGAACAACCAAACCAAGACACTAAAGATTTTAAGTGGTTAACTATACGAAGCACCTCCTTTGCCCTACTCACTCCCGAGTATCCGACTCGAGATTTCACTATGTCAACAAGCTCCCTTTAGGCAGAAAAAACCATTTACACGTCGCTTACGTTATTTTCCGACACTAAGCTAAATGTCGCTTACGTTCTTTTAATTAGAAAATATTTTGTATAATTAATTTTGTGAAAATCTTTTGTAAAAATGTAATGGATGAGAGAAAAATATTTTCTTGATCACTAATCATGCTTAATGATTTGTTTGTTCATACCTTAAGTGATCACTAATCTTAGAAATGGAATTTTACAATTAATAATTTGTAAACGTTTAATTTTATTGTAAACGTTTTTACATTTTGTTATTATCAAAACGTTGAGAGGTCGAAAAATATAAATAACATTTTTAGACATTATTTGTATTAACAATCTCCCCTTTTTTGATTGCTGAAAGAATATCAACTCATTTTAAATAAATTAAAGATGTCAAATTATTAAATGAGTTTTGTTCCATTTCTCCCTCTTTTTGTCGAATTCAAAAAGAATGATCGTCGAGTTGTTGTAGGAAGAAAGAAATCAACGATATCAAGACTCCCCCTTGATGTATGCTCCCCGATCTTATGAAATTTTTTTGCTACAAAACAAAGTTAGAAATACAAGTGCAAGACAAATATCTTTTAAAGCAACACATTATATTTAGTCAACCAAATAGGTTTTATTCAACCAACAAGAAACTCATACAATAGCAAAAGCATAATACATACATACAACATAAAATAGAACTAGAAACATAAAATCGAACAAATGCGAGCAATGACAAATTCATACAATTTTTTATGAGCTGTACAATAAGAAAGTTAGATTTAATACAGAGACATAGTAAGGCATAGATCTACACTAGTGAACTCTTAAAAAGTAGAAGATGCCATAATCAAAAGATGTAAGGTCGATTATTTAGGTAAATATAAGCTTTTAAGAGTGCTCAATTATTGTGAGAAGGTTGTTATTGAGGATGGAAATTGAGTGGAAGGACCAATGATGAGAGACTTGATACGATTAAGGTCATCTTTTAATGTATCAAATAGATTTCGGGTATCCAAGCAACAATGACAATATTCTGAATGGAAGTTTACTTAATCTAAAGAAGGTGGAGGGATATATAGTGAGGTGGGAGGTGAAGGATTTGTAGCTTCAATTGCTTGTTGTAGATTAATCTCAAGGAGATTATACAAGTGATGAAGTTCATGTGCAATTTGCTTTTGAGTTGGATTTTGAGGAGGTGAAGGAGATCAAAGAGAGTTTGTTGTAATAGCAGGTATTGACCTATTTGGTGGAGGAGAAGGTGGTGATGGTGGAAGATTATGACTTTGTTTCCAAGGTTTAAGGATGGTATTTTTGTATTTTCGTGAGTAATTACGAGGGGATTTGCTAGAGGATGACATTGGGACTTAGAGGAGAAGTGAAGAGTGTATAAGAGAAGTGGTGATTGAGATGAAGAAAAATAATGTTTATATAGAAGAATTTTGGAAAAGGCATGGTGTTGAAGAATAATGATTTTAAGGAGTGTTTGGTTTAGAAAAGGAAATGATTGCTGATGTAATGGGAATAGGGTCAAAGTTGTAGATAAATAGGAGACAGGAGGAATTTATGGTTCCTCTAAGGGTGGTCCCTTATATTAAGTGGGCTTGGTCCCATTTATGTTAGGGAGCCACCAAATTATGGGGCCGTTTTCTGGAGAATCATGAAATTTTCCAAAAAGTTTAATCCTCTCTTGAGTATTCAATAAGGTCGGTAATGGGCGATGATTGTGGCATTTCCATCACTTCAAGAATCACATAATATATCTAAAGGAGAAGATAAATCATGAATGATGCTAAGTTAAAGCATATACTTGACCTTAAAGGTCTACTAAATGTCACATAGCAAGCATGAAATAATAATGTAGACACATTATACACGTACTTGATTATCCATGATAGAGGTTAAGATAATATTACATAGTAATAATCAATTGTAGCATAACTTAGCAATAATTTAGAGAAATATTTTCAACCATCAATTTGAAATCAACACTTGAAACGCTTCATTCAGAAGATATGTAGGGATAATTCATTGCAAGACGAGTAGGATGAACCAAAGGTTTCATGGATGGCCAATATGATTTGTATTTTGATTTTCATAGATGAGGATTAATTTTGATAATGTGATCATATAGACGATTTAGAATCATTCAATATGGCATTGGAGAATTTGGTTGATTTTTAATATTTTCAACTCGTTTGGTTAGAACGTAGGAAAGTTGAAAGGAGTACTTGTAGAATGCAATACATCATTGTGACTGATGATGCAGAAAGAAATGGTGAGTATTTTGAGTGCCAAAGGCATTATTCTTGAATGATTTATTCAAGACTCTCATGTCATGACGAAAGTTCTTCCTTAAGGATTTTGTTTGGAAAAATGGTTTGTCCAGTTGTTGTGATTGATTGGATCATTTCCTTTGGTGTTGGAATGTGTGTTTGATAAGGTGTGTTTGACTCTTGATTAGTTTTCAAAGAGTCGAGAGAGGGTTCTTCAGAGTAAGAACATTTCCTCACATAAGAATGGAGGAGAATTATGGCAAATGACTAGAGTGAGAACTTAAATGTCTTTTCAATTCGCCAAAAATGTTAGAAGAAGTTTAGATTGTCTTCTCTTGGTTGATTTCTATTGATAAATAAATTCAAGTAGAAATCTTGGACAAATTTCTCATTGGAGTTCATATATTTTCAAAAGTTTGATGACTTGAAAAAGGGTTTGAATATTATCGTATTTAGTGGATTCCAGGGGATTATAGGGGACTTTTACGACCTTCATGAATAGACCTACATTCTAGGTTTCAAATGATGGGTTTTAGGATATCAAGAATATAGTTTTCATTTGAGATTGTTAGAATGTATGATTTTGTGAACCGTAATTCATCTTCCAAAGTCATTTCTCCTAAAATTAGAAAAGATCATTTTAGTGAGGTTCCTTCATTTAACGAGATGCCTAGTGTGTGCCTATATGCAACAAATGTGGAGTAAACACTTAACTCGACTAAAACAAAATCCTAAGAGGTTAACCCTCAATGCTCCTTATTTGATTTTGCTCATCCCAACATGTCGAAAAATACATATGACTATGTATCTCGAAATTTGTTCATGAGATCATTATGCATGTGTTTGAAAATGTTTTTAGATTGTATTGACAATGCATAACAACAATTTTATTTTCTTCCCTAACGTGAGTGATTTGAAAATGAAATTGGGGTTTTGGTTCGAAATAAAAATTTTCACAAATTACTAATGTATACAAATCCTATGTTACGGGATAGCATATTAGTTATACATATATTCTGTAGTTTTAATTGTACAAATTTGAAAGAAAAATGAAAAAATCCCAATTTTAATTTTTGTGTTCAGCATGGAACCCTAGACTCAATTGTAAGAAAATAGATGAAATGATTTATAATTGATGATCTTTAAGATGTTGTGAATGATTATATGTGTTGATTTGATCTTCAATTATAGTTTTAGTGGTTGATTTTGAGTTTTTGGGTGTATTTGTTCGTTTTTGTCACTTGTAGCAGGTAAAGGGTGTGTTTGGTTTTGTGATGTTGAATTTTTTTTATTAAGTGTTCAGATTTAGTGTATGTTGGTGGCGGGTCCATAATGCCTGGCGGTCTCAAATATAATTGGGGTCGGTACTGGGTTTTTGAGTGGCCGCTATGTATGGGGCGCCCTAAGTAAAGGGTTTGATTCAGTTTTGATGAAAAATTTACTAAGAGGGTTTTTTTTTCTAAGCTGACATTTAATTTGCATTTCACTAATTAAACGAGGAAGGGTGCTTTAATGTACTTCGGATGAAAGTATTTAAGTTGTCACGACACAGATGGAACACGGACTAAATTGAGATCTGACGAACGCGTAAGAAGTGCGGATTCTGATATGTTTTATTGAATGTGTTCCCATCTTCCTAAACCAAGACGTGCTAGTTTAAACGATTCACGTTTAAAGGGTTTAGTAAGAATGTCGGCGATGTTGTCAACAGACGGCACTTTTTAGATTGAGATATGTCCTTTCTGGACATTATCACGAAGAAAGAGTTGACGAAATTCAATGTATTTGGTACGAGAATGTTGCACCGGGTTTTGCTTTAGGTCAAGTCACGCTCTTATTCTATCACAATGATGGGAACGTGTCGGTCGTACGTCGTTAGCGGGTGCGCGATGAGAGTTGTTTCATTATAGTGCTTGTTGACATGCCTTCCAGTGCTTAACTATTCGTGTCGGTAGTGGATATAACAAGAGGGTTTTTTTTTCTTCGAGAACCCAAAATGTCAAACAACATACCCTACGAACTACAAGTAACGTTAGTGCTCTTTCGATCCACCTTAATCTCCCGCATGATCAGAGTCGGCATATACTCACTATTTCGATGCGGTCCCCTTAAGATACATAATCCTTAGTGCGTTTAGTGCCTTTAATGTATAGAAGCTAGGCTTAACTGCTTCAAGGTGAAGGTTTTGAGTGCCTCTGAAAGCGGGGCATTAAGGCAGGACGCTAAAACATAATTTCGGGCCTATTGTATTTAGGTATAATAAAATACCATCATGGCCTTGATACTTTCGGGTACTATCTACCGACTTTCACACTCTTCTCGTTCGTGAGTTTAGTATTCGGAGGACATAGGGGTTTTCAATGGTTTAGAATTCTAGGACCAAATTTCTTTAAGCATTTCTTTAATATACTTAGATTGATTAAAGAAGATACCATCTTCCATTTGTTTTATTTGTAATCCAAGGAAGAAGTTAAGTTCACCCATCATGCTCATCTCAAACTCGTCATGCATGATTTTGGCAAATTCATCACACATGTCTTGACAAGTTGAACCGAATATAATGTCATCGACATATATTTGAACAATGATGAGATTTGAACTTTTCTTCTTAGTAAAAAGAGTGTTATCTACCATTCCTATTTTATATTCATGTTTAATAAGGAAAGCTTTTAATCTATCATACCAAGCTTTGGGTGCTTGTTTAAGACCATATAAAGCTTTCTTTAATTTATAAACATGATTCGGTTTTTCAAAATCAATGAATCCCAGAGGTTGTGCCACGTATACCTCCTCATTGATAAAACCGTTCAGGAATGCACTTTTTACATCCATTTGGAATAGTTTAAAATCTAAGGCACAAGCATAAGCTAATAATATCCTAATAGACTCAAGTCTAGCAACTGGGGCATAGTTTTTGTTTTTTTCATTTATCATTTAAGAGACTTTACAACTTATGGCTGCTGGTTCAAATTGGTGCTGTAGTAAGATTTAGTGCTTCTCGAGAAAGTTTGAAGAAATAGACTAAGTCTTTATACTGTTAGGTATAGTCTAGTACTACTAGTACTGTAGTATATAGTTATAGTTAGTGTTGTTAGTAGTAAGTTAGTGCTGCTAGCATATAATAGTTAGTGCTGTTAGGAGATATGCATGAGTTAAATTAGGAATAGATATGCATTATCTCCTCACACGTTTTGTAAGCCCATTAGGGTTTTCCTTGGTGTATAAAAGGAACCCTAGGCATAGTTAGAAAATATAGATCAATAGAGATCAATTAGCAATCATAGCTTGTAACCTAGTACGATTCAAGTTATAATACAAAGGTTGAGTTTGATAAAAGATCTTTTGTGTTTTTCTTAATACTGTTCTTCTTAGCATTGTTGATTAGTTTCCGCATAATCAATAGTGTTCAATCAGTGTTTCATTATTGTTGCTTTGGATTTATCTAAAGTAACAAACCCTTTGCAAGCTAAAGGTTCAAGATCTATTCAGTAAGGGATCCAACAAGTGGTATCAGAGCTTGTGTGGAAACTCTAAATAAGAAGAACTCCATTATTTGAAGCAGATTTACAATCAAACCAGTAAGATGGCAGAACAAGACTCTCCTCCACCAACTATAACAGCAATGAAAATTCATATCATCAAGAAGGGAGAATATGATATTCGGAGTATGAGAATACGACAATATATCTGTCACACGGATCATAACCTATGGGATATAATTGTCGATGGAGATCTCTAAGAAGAGGCTGCACCAGCAGGGGAACAACCTGGTCCTCCTACTCCAAGATGCCAAACAATGATGCCAAGGGAATCAAGAAAGAGTTAAGAGCATCTTGCTGTTAGCAATACCTGATGAATATCTCCTTAAGTTTCATAATGTTCCATATGCTAAATCTCTCATTCAAGGTTTAGAGGAAATGATGAATCCAAAAATATACAGAGGAATGTTTTAAAACATCAGTTTGAAAACTTTACCACTGCACCAAATGAAAGTCTGGATAAAGCTTATGACAGGTTCCAAAAACTCATAAGTCAATTAGAGGTTCATGCTGCTCCAGTATCAAAGGAAGATATCAACCAAAAGTTTCTAAGAAGTCTTCCTCCGTCATGGAGTCAAATTGCTTTAATCATGAGAAATAATCCAGGCATAGACCAGACTGATATAGATGATCTTTACAACAACCTTAAGATCTATGAAGATAAGATCGAAAAGGTCTTCATGTTTACATTAAATTCTCACGAACTTCCTTCTTGGTTTTCTTTCTTCTGAGAATACAAGCAGCACTAATGAAGTTAGTACTACCAGTGGAAATTTTGGAGTTAATACTGCTGGTGGAACTAGTTCATCAAGTCGAGTTTCATCTACTCCAGGTGTTGATGAAGTAGTATGCTCTTTCTTTGCATAACAGATAAGGAGTCCTCCACTTGATAATGAGGATTTACAGCAGATTGATCAAGATGACTTGGAAGAATTGGATATTAGATGGCAAGTAGCCATGTTGACTTTAGGGTGCAGAGATTCATTCAGAAGACAGGAAGGAGCTTGGATTTCAAAGGAAAACAACCTGTTACCTTTGATAAGTCAAAAGTTGAGTGCTATAACTGTCACATGCAAGGGCACTTTGCTAAGGAATGCAAATCAAGAAGGAACCAAGGGAAAAGATCTTATAGTGATAATGGCAGGAAGAATACAACAACAAATGAACCATCATCATAAGCACTGGTGGCTCAATATGGTTTTGGAGGCTATGTCTGGAGCAATGATTTTGATAAACCAGTTAATTATGCTTTAATGGCCATCTCCTCCTCAAGCTCATCAAGTTCTTCTAACGATGAGGTACAAAACTATTCTAAACAATGTCTTGAATCTTTTAAAACTCTTCAAAGGAACTTTGATAGTGAAAGAGAAAAACATAGCAGAGCCAGACTAGAAATTCAGGGTTATGAGTTAGCCTTAGAATCTCTAGAATCTAGAATTCTTAGACATAAAAAGAATGAACTGGCTTGGGGTGAAAAATATGAGTTTCAAAACTATGAGCTTAAGTGCAGAGAAGTAAAAATTTACAACCTTAAAATGGAACTAGAAAAAGTTGTTAAGGAAAGAGATGAGTTAAAAGTTAAGATAGAAAAATGGGAAGAATCATCCAAGGGTAACAAATCTAAAACTGATAGTGAGATTAGTATGAGTGTTTTTGAGGTCAGATCAAGTGATGAAGAGAACACACCAGTAAATGATAGGTTCTCCAAACTAGATGGGTATCATGTTGTTCCCTCTCCTATAACAGGGAACTTCCTAACCCCAAGAGCTGACATATCATTTGCAAGTTTAGATGAATATGCCATTAGGAAGAAAATCATTGAGTCACAAACAACTGAGCTTAACACTGATACTAGTAAATCCAAAACTAGTGAGTCTGTAGGTAAAACAAACAAAGTTGAAAAATCTAATCCAAAGAATAACAGAGATAAAGTTATCATTGAGGATTGGAACTCAGATGATGAGGATGATGTGCCTGAAGTAAACACAGTTAGTCCTGTTAAGGCTAATGAGACTCAAACAGTTAAAACTCAAGTTGATAAAATTAGTCAAATTTCTCAGAAAGAAAGAATTAGATTTAAGAAAATAAAAGCTTGCTTTGTCTGTAAAAGTACTGACCATTTGATCAAAGATTGTGATTTTTATGACAAAAAGAGTCCAGAACCTAACCTGAAAACTGTGGTTAATACTGGTCAAAGGGTGGTCAAACCAGTATAGGATAATGCTAAAAGGGTTAATCAACAAAAAATTTCAAATAATTTGAAATACCCTCAAGCAAGAAGGACTTTTGTCCCATCAGGAGTACTAACCAAGACAAGTTTGGTTAATCCTGTTATGCCAAATGGGAAAAGAGTAGTACATACTTTTAGTACTACTAGGCCTATTAGTACTATTAGGCCTATTAGTACTGCAAGGCCTATTAGTACTGCTAGGCCCGTTAGTACTGCTAGGCAATTTGCCCCAAAAATAGCACAAACTGGTAGTGTTATTAGACTAATTTACCCAAGAATGGACAATGTAAGACCAAGAGCCTCATATTCATCTATCAAGAAGTCTTACTACACAAAACCAGCTTTTAGACCCAAAGACTTAAAACAAGATGTTAAAACTTCTGGGGTTAAAAATATGACTACTGTTGGGACAAGAGCAGTAGTTAATACTGGTAAGGGTAAGATGGATAATGACCTTAAGAAGTCAAGGTGGGTTTGGAGGCTCAAGGGAAATTACATGGATCATGAGTCCAAAGAAAAAGGATCTTTCATACTCAAAACGTTTGAGTATGTTAACCCAAAAGGGATATCCAAGTCTGTGATGACTTGGGTCCCTAAAGAGGATACTAATTTTCATACTTATTGTGTAGGATAATTCACGTAAGAAAGCATTCTACAAGATCATGTAGTGGTGGATAGTGGTTGCTCTAGCCATATGACTGGCAACAAAGCTTATCTTTCAGACTATAAAGATTACAATGGAGGCTTTATGACTTTTGGAAGTGATCCCAAAGGAGGTAAAATAACGGGTAAAGGTAAAATCAGAACTGCTAATTTAGACTTTGATGATGTCTATTTTGTAGATGAACTTAAGTTTAACCTTTTCTCTGTCTCATAAATGTGTGACAAGAAAAACAGTGTCCTCTTTACTGACACTGAATGCCTTATCCTGTCTCATAGCTTTAAGCTTCTTGATGAAAGTCAACTTGTACTTAGAGCTCCTAGACAGAATGGAGTGTACAGTTTGGATTTAAAGAACATTGTTCCTTCTGGAGGTATAACTTGTTTATATGCAAATGCTACAAAAGATGAGTCTAAATTATGGCACAAGAGATTAGGTCATGTGAATTTCAAAAATATAAACAAACTTGTTAAGGGACACCTAGTTAGAGGCCTACCTTCCAAAGTTTTTGTCAATGACCACACCTGTGTTGCCCGCAAGAAGGGTAAGCAACATAAGGCCTCCTGTAAGGCCAAGTTAGAAAGGACCATCAGAAAGCCCTTAGAATTACTTCATATGGACTTATTTGGACATGTCTCAATAGAAAGTATTAATAAGAAAAAGTATTGTTTGGTTGTGACTGATGATTTCAGCAGATTTAGTTGGGTATTTTTCTTAGATAAACAAAGGATGAAACAAATGAGATCCTTTATAAATTTATCACAGGCTTAGAAAACCATTGAACCTTAAAAGTTAAATCTTATAAGTGATCAATGGGACACGAATTTATAAACCATGCTATGGAATGGAATTTCTAAGCTAAGAAAAGGATTAAAAGAGGAGGTTAAGTGTGGCTAGCAAATCACAGGCAAAAATGGTATTACAGAAAGAAAAAATAGGACCCTAATTGAGGCTGCTAGAACTATGCTAGCAGACTCACTTTTACCCATCCCATTTTGGGCAGAGGCAGTAAACACTGCTTGCTATGTACTAAATAGGGTATTAGTGACCAAACCTTAAAATAAGACACCTTATGAACTATTAATAGGTAAACCACCTGAGTATTAGTTTTTGAGGGCCGTTTTGGGTGCCCCTTGACCATTTTGAACACCTTAGATCCCTTGGGCAAATTTGATGGGAAATCAGATGAAGGATATTTGCTTGGATACTCTACTTCTAGTAAGGCTTTTAGAGTATACAACAAAAGAACCAAAAGAGTAGAAGAGAACATGCACATTGATTTTTGAGAATCAACCCTAATGTGGCAGGAAGTGTCCTGATTAGATGTTTGAATTTCTTGATTTTCTAACCAAATAAAATGAACTATATTCCTGTTTAGTGATGAAATCAAGTTAATGTGGATGCAATCCCTGTTAGTGTAGAAAATCAAATAACTATGGATGCAGGTACATAAGAATCTTATGTTGTAGGTTCATCAAGAAAAGATAAAGAACCTACTAAGGAGTACATACTGCTTCCATTACATCCTCATAGACCAAGGATTCCAATAGAAGATGTTATTCAAGATGCACAAGAAAATTCTTCTGAAAATGCTCCTAATGACAAGGGTAAACTGGATTCAAAAGATATTGCAGCTGAACAAGCCTTAAAAGATGATCTTGAGAGGATGGTGGCTCAAGAAATGGCTACTCAAGCTGTGGATGATGCTACAAGGCAAGCCTTTGAAGAAGAAAAGAGGAAAAGTGCATCTACAAAAAGGGCAGCTCAGGCTACCAGTTTTAACAAACTTATTACTCGTAAGCCATCTGTTAATACTACCAACACACCATATGTTAGTGCTGCTAGTACTCCTACAGGTGCAAATGCTGGTGAATCATCTTTTGTCTATCTTGGAGGACAAATACCTATTGATGCATCTACTCTCCCTAATGCTGATTTACCCACTGATCCAAATATGCCTGACTTAAAAGATGTTTCAAATGCATTTCCAAATTATGGCATATTCAGTGGAGCTTATGATGATGATGATGTAGGTGCAGAGGATAATTTCAACAATATGGATAACACCATTGATGTTAGTCCTATTCCCACACTCAGAGTTCATAAGGATCACCCTATAGGTCAAATTCTAGGAGATCCTAAATCAGCAGTTCAAACAAGAGGAAAGATCCAAAAGGCTTCTTCAGTATAACAAGCTTTGGTAAGCTACATCTATAATCAGAACAAAACAAATCATAAAGATCATCAGAACTGTCTGTTCGCATGTTTTCTCTCCCAAGAAGAACCTAAGAACATATCACAAGCCTTACAAGATGAAAGCTGGGTAGAAGCAATGCATGAGGAATTGCTACAGTTCAAATTATAGAAGGTTTGGGTACTTGTTGATTTGCCATATAGGAAAAAGGTAATTAGCACAAAGTGGGTCTTCAGGAATAAGAGAGATGAGAGAAGTATTGTTGTGAAAAACAAAGCAAGGCTTGTAGCACAAGGGTTTAGACAGGAGGAAGGTATAGATTATGATGAGGTTTTTGCACCAGTTGCCAGGATAGAGGCAATTAGGTTATTTTTAGCCTTTGCATCATACATGGGATTTACTGTCTACCAAATGGATGTTAAAAGTGCATTTCTCTATGGCACTATTGAAGAGGAGGTGTATGTCCATCAACCTCCAGGCTTTGTTGATCCTGCTCATCCAAACAAAGTCTATAAGGTGATTAAAGCTCTTTATGGTCTTCATCAAGCCCCTAGAGCTTGGTATGAGACACTTTCTTCTTTTCTGATGGAAAATGGTTTCAGGAGAGGTACCATAGACAAAACATTGTTTATCAAGAAGAAAAAGAGTGACATTATGTTAGTCCAAGTGTATGTGGATGACATTATTTTTGGTTCTACAAAGAAGTCTATGTGTACAGAGTTTGAAGACTGTATGCACAAAAGATTCCAAATGAGCTCCATGGGTGAACTCACTTTCTTTTTGGGACTTCAAGTGAAGCAACAACCTGATGGAATCTTTATTAGTCAGGATAAGTATGTAGCTGACATCCTTAAGAAGTTTGATTTTTGGTCCATCAGAACAGCTACTACTCCTATTGAGTCTAATAAGCCACTGGTCAAGGATGAAGATGGTGAAGATGTAGATGTACATGTCTACAGATCTATGATTGGTTCCCTGATGTATTTGACTGCATCAAGGCCAGACATCATGTTTGCTGTCAGACATCATGTTTGTTGTTTGTGCCTGTGCTAGATTTCAAGTCACTCCAAAAGCCTCACACTTAAATGCAGTAAAAAAGATTTTTAGGTACCTTAAACATCAACCCAAATAGTATATGGTATCCTAAGGATTCACCTTTGAACTAGAAGCCTTCTCTAGACAGTGACTATGGAGAGCCCAGCGCCTTGACAGAAAATCAACAACAGGTGGGCTGTCAATTTATTGGTGTAAAAGATGATATCTTGGCAATGCAAAAAGCAGACTATTTGGCAAATTTTACTACTGAGGCAGAATATGTATGCATCTCTAACTGATGTGGACAAGTACTATGGTTACAAAATCAGATGATAATTATGTTTTAATTTCATTAACTACCAAAATCCATATTGATTCAAGAGAGCACTATAAGGTTTTATTATGAATCGAGTTACTCATTCCTATGACCAATCATATCGAGAATTCTTTGACATATTATCAAGAATGGTTTTTTTTTTTTTTTTTTTTAAATAGAAAGAAAAGACTGATAGAAGTTAACAAGATTACACACAAACTCTAATGGGTGCAGACCTTCTCACCAAAGATTTGATGTCACAAAGATTTAACTTTTTGGTGGTTACATGGGATGTTAAAACTTAAGCAATATTTGATGGAGTTAATGTACATCTAGAGGGTAACTAATGATGATTACTTGGTTAATACAGTGAGCTAATGATTACTGTGAGTATAATAACTTTTGTACAACTAATACAAAAATAAATACTGCTAGGTGCAGTTAAGTACTGCTTGTTACATATCGATTGGTGTAACAGTTTAGAAGCAATCTCTGGAGGGAGTGAATTTTATGGAACGTGTTCCATCAGGTGTTGGTTGTAAACCACACCAACAAATGGGGGGTGTGGGGAGTTGGGGGGGGGTCATCATTCACCATTTAACATCAACATCAAGACTGACAGTTCCAAAGTAAACGGCCTTGGTAAAGACTTCACAAATCCATTGAAGGTTGATAGTTTACCAAAACTATATGGTTATCAATGCACCAAGTTATTGCAAGAAGCATTGGCTAGCCAAAGGAAACGGGCCTTGGTAAAGACATCCTAAATCAGTTTATTGCATGTAGTATGTCAAAAACTATAAAACATCCAATAACCCACCTCTCTTAAAAGGTATACACACTTAAGAAAGTGGGAGACATTTTGGAACTTAAGGAATTGATGGCAAACTATACCCAAATTGTCTGCTTTGTGAGGAAAAATAATAGAGAGATTTAGTAAGTTCAAAAACAGAAAGAGAGTTGTGTGTGAAAAACATAAATGAGTATTTGGTGAGAAAAAGAATTGAGAGATATTTTGTGAGTTTAAAAACAGAAAGAGAGTATATGAGAGTCTACATTGGTGCTGAATATCTTTGATGGATTAAGTTTGGAGTTAATATTGCTTGTACCACACTTAGTACTGTCAGTGTTAAGTTAATACTGCCAGGCAATAATACTACTGCTGAAGAATTAGTACTGTTAGACTTAAAATTAGTACTGCAAGACCAAACTTAGTATTGCTAAGTGATCGTTAGTAATGTTTGAGTCCTAATAGATTTTCCTCAATCAAAGAGCCGTTGAGATATTTCCGCCACATCTATATCTTATAAGGCTTGACTAATTAGAGACTTCTCGATTTATCTATAGCTTAAATGATTTCTTTAAGATAAGTACAACTCTTTTATAGTCGGTGAACACATACTCTTTTAAACCTTACTCATAATTCAATTCACTCTACCAGAACCTTACACTTTATCACACGAACTAATCCCACCTCATTCATCATCTTTTTAGTTCAAACAATGGCATAGTTGAATTTATGCGACAAGCATAATATGGTCGCATATTTGTTAATCTTAAAGTAGTGAGGGTTTTGATGAAATCATAGATTTTCTTACTTCAAGCCATATCTACCATGCTCTTACTAAAAATCCCATCATTTTTGTGTCCCTTATTGAACAATTTTAGGAAACTTCAATTTTACGCACTATTGAGGAAGGACTTCAAGCTATTTATGCAACTATTGATGGACATGAAAAGCTCATAACTGAAATTCTTTAAGAAGTCATTGAAGTTAGATATGAGAAGGCATTTCTTCACTCTCTAATGAAGAAATATTTGAGCACTTAGCTCATATGGGGTATGTGACTAATTCTGAAAGCCTGACATTCTTTAAAGGTCATTTCTCACCCCAATGGAAGTTCTTTATTCACATAATTCTACATTGTCTGAGCTCCAAGAAGACTGCATGGGATCAATTCAGTAGCAACATTGCTACATCACTCATCTGTCTAGCTACAAGCAGGAGTTTAACTTTTCTAAATTCATCTTGAAGCTTATGGTTAAAATTTGGATAGCCCACACAAATCTTTATTGTATCCAGTTTATATCAACTCCTTCTTAACAAACAACAAAGGTTACTCTTCCCTCATACTAGAACTTATCCCACTCCTACTCTTACAAGTAAACTGATTATTAATGATAAGTGAAGCCTCTAAGGTTATACTGCTATACATTCATGACCCTCATTGTAACAAGAAGGTAGTGCCAAAGGAGTAAAGGAAAGGCCATAATGAAGACCATGCTATCTAAATGAAGGTTTAAGAAGAACTCAGTGCAGTTGAGTATGGAGAGGATTAACTAGGAAGATGGTAAGAAGAAAATAATCAGATTTAATGCAGAACAGGAAGCAAGAGCTTGCAAGAAAAGAGAAAGAAAGACTAAATTAGAAGCAGCTGGGAATTGAAAGACTACATGATCAAAGACAAGAGTTCCAACTCAAACCTACTCAACTCAAGGAATTGACTGGAATATCCAAGTGTACTTAAGATATCATGGCTTTGAAGAATAACTGTGTCAATAGCTTCAACAAGAAGGAAAATGATAACATACTTGAAGAATCATGGAGGTTACAAGGAGAGCTACTTCAAGAAATGAGCTAAATGACATCAACCAATTTTTAAAAGGGTATGGATCGAGTCACTACTTTTCTTCCTATAAGTCGAAGTTAGAAAAAGATTCTTCTAAACCAAGTGAAAGAGAAACTTCAAAAATAGTAGAAGAAGAGAAGGTTGAAAAGAAGAAGTGAATCCTTATCAGTTTTGATTGAAGAATAATGCTGTTGAATTAGAAGAAAAACACTTGCAAGAAGAAGAGCAAGTGACAAACAAGGTCAAGACAGCTCAAAAAGACAGAAGAAAGAGAAAGAAACAACAGATTATGAGGAAGAAAAAGATGAATTAAGAATGTGGTTGACAGTAGTCCCAGATGAAGAAGCAATTATGGATCCTGAAATCTTGCATACTAAGTTTCCTATAGTTGATTGGGAATCTCAAAGTTTATACAATATGCATGTTTACAAGATTATAAGGGATGATGGGAATACTAGTTATCATAAAACCTTTGAGAGTATGCTTAAAAGTTTTGATAGACATGACTTAGAGGTTTTACACAGGTTGGTAATGGAAAGATTTCCAAGATAACACTCCAAAGGATACAATTTGATGTTATGGGTGTCGAAGATACTAGTAGATCCAGAGCAAGATATGACATCTAGAAGAATCAAAACCATGGAAAAAAATCAGATGAACGTATGAAACTTATGAGTCACACACTGATGTGGAAGGTACCTTTGATGACTATTCATATGTTTGTAGAGAAAAAGTATCCACTCACCAAAAAAACACTTCAAAAGATGCATAACTAGAAATTAGAAGCTAAAGCAGAAGTGACTATGGCATTAGAGATGCTAAAGTTTAATCAAGACTCAGTTTGAAGAACAATAAAATGGTGTTAGAAATAATCCTCAACAAAAGAAGGAATGAATGATCTAATCCAGAAGAAACTTAAGATTTGAGTAAATCACAAGTTTAGTGGATGGAATTTTGGATTCCCTGAAGCTTCAACAAGTTAATATTGTTAGCTCAAGATAATTACATGGCTAGGAAGACTTAATGTTGTTAATGAAGATTTGAAGAATATCTAAGTCTTTATTCTACTAGGCAAGCTTTGTAGTTAGTACTGCCAGTACAATGTTAGTACTGCCAATAATAGTTAGTAAGTTAGTTAGTATTAGTACTGCTAGTATATTGTATTAGTACTGCTTTATGAATACCATGAGATAAATTAGGAATAGATATGCATATACTCTTAACGCATTTTATAAAGCCATTATGTTTTTTCCTTAGCCTATAAAAGGAAACCCTGGAATATTTATAGATAAATTTTTCACATAACAATAGAGATCGAATTAGCAGCATAGTTTTGAAATCTATACCTAGCAATTCAAGTTAATAATAAAAAGTTCTTTGTGATTCTTAATATTGTTCTTTCTTAGCATTATGGATTAGTTCGCATAAACAATAGTGTTTCAAATCAGTTTTCATTAAATATGCAATAGAATTATCTAAAGGAACAAACAATTTACAAGCTAAAGGTTAAGATCTATTCAGAAAATGATCCAACATATATCTAGTACGGAAGCTGAATATATTGCTATGTCGGGATGTTGTGCTCAAATCCTTTGGATGAGATCACATCTTACCGACTATGGCCTTGGATTCAATAAAATATACAATGTACTGTGATAACAAAAGCGCTATTGCCATTAAGCTGCAACAAGGTTCAACATTCCAGTCGAAGCATATAGACCAACAAATTCACTTTATCAAGGAGCATGAGAGAATGAGGTGACTGCACTTTACTTTGTCAAAACGAAGTAATCAACCGGCGGAGCATACTTCACAAAATCCCAATCAAAGAAAGATTTGAATTCTTATCAACAAGTAGGAAATGCGGAGTTTTTACGCTGGAGACTCTCAAACAATTAGTAGATGAAGTTGATGAATAGTGGTGATACCTATATAGCAAATACCCGATAACAAAATAAACTATATTACAAAAACCATAAAAACCAAAAAAGAAAATATCATATATTCTAATTTAATTTTATAAAAAACAAAATAAAACAAATAAAATATTCATAAAACCAAAGACTTAAATTACAAAAATGGAGAAAAACATAACAAAAGGGGTAATAATGGCATTCATCTAAATAAATGATAACAATTACGACAAAGAAATTCATCATAATGAAACGAAATGCTGACAATGAAGTTCGAGCAGAAGTTCAAATGTTTTCAAAACAGCAACAAGGCTTGTCTATTAATTCAGAAAAAAAAATAGCAACCCGGACATCATCTTCAGGCAAGTATCTCCGTCAAAAGGAACTTGTTACCTCCAACGAGAAATTATTCTCATGGCAATGGTCCCTACTTTATGACCATGCAAAGGCTTGTGTTTACTTTGCAACACAACCCGTACTTCCAATATACAAATTAATGTACGTGTCAGTGCATTTCTTTGTCAAAATAAGAGAAATCTTATTTTTATTGGTAAAAAGTTATCTTCATAATGAATCAGTGTTTTTAGTAATCACAAAAAGATTTTCAAAGACAATTTGACCACTCAAACAGTAGCAACAACTCCTTAAATAGAAAACGGGTCATTATTTAAAGGGGGAGAAATGCGTCATCAAATAATCTTATTAAAATGGTCTTCAAAATAAAGTCACGGAATAAACGGATAAAATATTTTTGATAATGACGGATAACAATTTTCAATGGGATTAATTTATATTAACTACAAGAACTTTAAGATGTCATTTGTTACAACTTTAGGGACTTATTTTCACTTTGAGACTTAGTGAAACAGGCCTTAAAACTACATACGATCAATATTGCCAACCCTCATAGTTTGTAAAATAGACTTAGAATGCTTGGAAAATACTTTCACATATTTTTAAAAGCCTGAAGTAGAATCTCAAAGGAATAGATTTAACCTTACTAATCTTCCAAACACGATCTCAAGTATGTATGCGTACTAGTTTTGCTGATTCCGGGTGTCAAACCAGCAAAGGGGTAGGATAGAGTATAATTGATATGTCATTGCCTTCTTTTGAGGTTAGCTTCTTTTGTCTTTTGATGTTAGCTTCCTTTGATTTTAGGCCTTTTGATCTTTTGGGTGCACTAAATTTCATCACATGGTGAAGAGACATCTCGCTTTATCAATATGCATCTTTGAGTCCCCAGTGGGAAGTGTTGGGAGTATAATTATTGAAAACATGAGAAAAGTTCTTTCTGATTCAATTAATGCTTCCTTAAATGGTCAATCCCTAAGCTTATTCTTAAAAGAAGTAGATGTATTTGATAAAAGAGGTGCACATAGGTATGATGATTCCTTAAGTCAGTCAGTATTCTACAAAAAGAAATGAGTACATTTGGGACTTAGTTTGACTTAGATGTTTATCATTTCGACTACTTAAGTGAGAATAATTTGACATCCATACTTAGTTGACTTTGGTGTTGAAATTTATATCATCAATATCCTGAAGAGAGAAATGCGCTCATCCGAGACTTAATTGACTTTGGTGTTGCGCTAACAAATTCTTGAAAGGGTTAAGTATGTACTTCGGATTTCTGGGCTTTATACATTAAGACTGCTTGATGCGGCTTGCAAGAAAGGTATGAATCTACTCAAGAAAGGATTGTTGATTTAGGGGGAAGCTAAGACAACTTCTTAAAAGAGACTACGGGGAAGACCTACGGGTTGCGACAAAGACCATAAGATTCATCAAATGATGTTCTCATTATCAGGTCAAACCTCGTACATATTATCCTAGAGAATTTGATATATGTAAGTGTAGACCTTATGGTGAAAATAAGGAGTGTTCGAGTATAACATTTTTCAGAATTTCTTTAGTAAATTCAAAAAAATTTCAATTATTGTACTCAGCACATGCTTATATACCTCATAAATTGAGATGGGGCACATTAAAATGTTCCTATTATATAGTGTGTAAACATATTGTCCCCGAACGTTTAATTTAATGAATATCCAAGAAATATCAAGGGATTAACATTTTGGATAAGGGAGAAAATGTGAATAAACTGCATCTTATATGTATACTAAAATGTATCAAATCAAAAGGACTTAAATGCACTCCACTGCCCCCAGTCCGAGTCACTGCTAGCATGTACTACGATTACGTACACATGTTAAGGGGGAGCATTTAGTGATAATGAATAAACTCTCAAATGTAAATCTATAGATATTTAAATCAACACTTGATTGAACTTTCAATGATTTTAGAAGGATTGTGATGAACAAGACCAAAAAGACCAACCATGTACTTAAATTTATGAAGTTATAAGGTGGTTAGGCATAGGTATTCAAATCCCATGATCCAGCCAGAACCAAAGGGATCTACCCAGGGATATCCACTAGTTAGTGTAGAAGTCCTTAGGTATGATACAAAAGGAGAAAAAGTAAGAATCAAGAATAATGCCGACTAAGATGGAGCTAACACTAGAACAAACCCAACAAGGTGTTAGTTATGAAGTCTCGGTAAGCATTGAAGGGGTTAAAGAATGAAAAATAATTGTAAGGATAAAGGGTGAAATGAAAGAAGCCCTCTATACACTTAGGCTGAAACCGGGTCAATACATAAACTGTCAGAAACACTAAGTTGTTGTCTGATATTGAAGACAGTCATGGGCCCAGTGACGCTATGCACAACCCTCCCCAGCCACTCAAGGTCTCTCAACAGACTCTTGTTTCATTTCTCACGGAGATTACACACATTTCTATCAACTTTCTCACTCCGAGTTAGTTGATATTGAAAAGGTAGCAGTCTGCTCCAGCCTCTTGGCAGTCTGCTCAGGCCTTCGAGCACTAAAACAAAAGTGCACTATGGAGTCTAGAGCAAATGCGATCATCCATAAATCTTATTTGGACACTTTCAGTGTCATCATTAAGCTTGCTATTGACTACTCTGTGAATAATGAGAAATTATAAAGAGTCCTACAGCATTATCCTTGTTGATGTTTGCTAGAACATTACGAGTGATACTTAAGTATTCACAGTGAAGATGGAAATCCTGCTTGAGCCAACATCAAACAAGCTCATGGTAGGTGACTTGTGTGATTCTATACGAATCAAACTTGTGACAACTGGAAAGAAACGAATATTTTCTAAGGCTTATTTTTCCCCTACACTTAAGTTGAACATTGTCCCTAATGTTCTATAAAGGTACACGTAAAAACAAATTAAAGGGATAAGAAAACAAGGAAAAGAAACTAGTACTCCCCTGGTTTGCTCAATAATGGAGAAGAAACATGCGATAACTGGTTAAATCGTCCTCCAAGAATCATCCAATGAAACTTCCTAAGAACTTTCAAGCTTCTTCTCATCAAATATAACATGTAATTAAATGCAAAGACAACTATACCAAGCATAAAATGTGCGATATACAAATATACAATATAAATTTAGGGTTTGACTCGATAAAGTAGTAAAGATAGGATGAGAGAATTGTCAAACTCATGGTTTTACAGGTTTATAAAAGAATAGTACATATTTTAAATGTTGTACAAGTTATATTTTCAAAAATAATTAAAAATTTTAAGTTTTTGGGACCTGGGCGTTTGACGCCGTCAGGAAAATCCTGACCCCGTCACAAGTGTCGTGGTGACGGTGTCGCGTGTAAATCGTGACGCCGTCTCCACGTTATGTGAAAATCAAATTTTTGTTTTTATGAAAAAATTCCTACACTTGATTTCATAAATTAATTCCTGTACAAATAGTTGCATAAAACCTGCGATATGACAATTTACTTATTTGACTCGAAACTGACGCGAATTATTCTAAACAAATTATTTAACATGCTTGAACTTGGTTCAAAAACTAGATAAATTCTCCTACACTTATTATTTTCAAAATACATTTGATTGAAATTAAGACGAGGTTAAAAACAAAACAAAGCATGATTACAATATAGAGTTTAAACATGCTAGACTAAAATGAAAAGAATAAAACACAAGACACTCCTAATGTGCGGGAAAAATAAATATTGGGTTGCCTCCCAGAAAGTGGTTTTCTTTATTTTACGAGTCTTGTAGCTATACTCGAAGTCATACGTCCCTAGGGACTTCTACAAGAAGTTTTACAACTCCCTAGGCAGTGTACCTAATCATTGTAGTGTAGTATAGGCAAGACTCGGGGGTTGTTATCGTTCTCTAGGGGAATAGGTTGGGAAGGCTTGATCACGGTCTAACAGAATTCTAGGGGTTGAGAGAAGATTATTTTTGTGTTTTTATATTTATAGGAAAGCAGGTAAAATCATATATTTGAGAGGTTGGTTGGTTTTAGCTATTAAACTAAATAATAATCTAAGCTACTGGTGATAACGATATGATAAAAGATTGTGTTCATTTAATCATGTATTACTCCCTAGATTGCTTCTCCTAGTGTTGTTGCTTTGTCACACTTGTGATGATCTATGTAATTATTTCCTAAGTCATGAACGAATTACACGAACCCGCCGTCTATTTAATATTCCGTTAAGGCAACACACAAGTAAGGTAGTATGAAGACTATTACAAGGCCCCTAAGAGTATATTAAATGCATTTGAAATATATTAAGAGTGGATCAACCATATAAGGGGTAAGGTAGTATGAAGACTGTTACCCTATGGTATCCTTTCTACACAATTATGTTTTCCTAGACATATCAACAACGATACAAACAAAAGCTGATTTTATAAGACATAACATGCATATTCATCACAAGAAGCAACACCACTAAGATCTACATTCTAGGTTTCATACAATCATAAATAAACACAATAGAAGGTTTAGCCAAGCATGTTAAAGATAAAGCAAGAACAATAATGAATCAAACAACACATAGACATATTGAATGATTAAGATAATCTTACTTGATTAAAACATGAATTGAAGGAAGTACAATAGGGTTTTGAGGCCCTAAAATCGTCCCTAACAGCTGCTAAACAAACTAGGGTTCGTCCCTTTCTTTTACTCTAAAGTTACACACTTAAAACCCTAATTTCGGGTTTGTATATATAGGAAAATCACTGCGACGGCGTCGCGTTTTAATCGTGACGCCATCGTGAAAGAGAATATTCTAGATAATGGGTTGGGTCGTGCATTCTGACGCCGTCTTGAGATCTTGTGACGCCGTCTTGGTATGAATTGTGACGGCGTCACGTGTAATCTGTGACGCCGTCTCCAGCTGCTGAGAACATAATCTTGAGAGATGTTGGTGTAGGTCCGTAGTCTTGTCTGTTTCTTCTCTAAATGAGCCCAAGTCACGTGTATTTCCTCCAAATGCTGAATACCTGAAAAGGAATGATTAAGTACATATTTCGGGCATAAATGCACAATTTAGGGAGTTAAACGACCCTGAAAAAGTATATAAAATGACACCTCATCAAATACCCTACACTTGGGATTTGCTTGTCCTCAAGCAAATGGGTTTTTCTACTTAGACAATAGCAATATGAGGGTCATTTTACCTAATCTTTAAAAGTATTTTATAACACAACCTTCTTGACCTCGTAATTAAAAGCACATAAAGTATATACTAGCACCTCACATAAGTGTTTGAGATTCTCTCTTTCACTCAGGTGTATAATAAATTATAACATAAGGGGGAAACATAAAATCAACACTCATTACCTTTCATAGCATATAAATTACCATAGGTTTGGTAAAGGATCAAATCTTCACCGCTAGATGCAAGCATTATTCATTACTATCTAAGAGGTCTTTTAAGGGTTGTGGGGTGTAGGTGTAAGATAACATATAATGGAAACGGAAACGGATGGGATACATTTTGGTGGCTTTGGGTGAATTTGGAGTGGAAGGGTTAGCTAATTATTTACACGAATACACGTTGGTTTGGTTGCTAAGCCAAGACTCGGACGAAGATATACAAACTCTACACAACTCTATATCAATCTCTTTCTTTTTCTTTTCTATATATATATAATAACACAACTCTACATCAATCTCTTTTTTTTGAATAACATAATACATCATAACTTGGGGTTTACAACACGTACCCCTACACTTGAGCTTTTACATGCTCGATATTTACAATCTAACTAATGACCCGATTTGAGGTGTATCAAAATAACATAGAGATCATCTAACAAATGTATGGGGGTATTGACTTAACTTTTTTCCCCATTCTTCTGCGAAATAAATACTACCATTAATCTCAATCGTCCCAAAACTGTATTTACAAGGATAAGGACTTAGCAACCGTGTACTCAATAATTAACTTGGGTTAAACACAATAATGTACTAAAGATGAGTACATACAATGTGGGCTAAGGCGATTTGGGTGTAACGATTGGTTTAAGGGTGACAATGCCCTTCATTAATAATCTAGAATCCACCAGAAAATTACGAGAACCGTGAAAAAAGATAGGCTCAGAGGGTTGTACTAGGGGTATCCTGCACTAAAGATGAGTGCATGATAAGGGTGTGGGATAGTTATATGGCCGGCGTGACCATACATCAACAAATACATTGTTAAGAACATTGGGATAATCTAAAAGCCTACTTCTCAAGCAAAACCTAATACTTACTAACTTTTCTCGAATGCAATTCACAAAAACAAGTTCTAAAATTTAAAATACTACCGTACACTTTCAAATCCTAAAGTAACCCGCTTACAAATGTTCTAGAAATATGTGACAAAACCAACTGCATACACATCCGTAACGACGGAATAGACACACATGATTGCTCACTCCTTAACTCGAACAAGCTAAAGGTATAATATCTAAGGGCGAACCTCACATTTTGGGGGTGGAGTTTGAGGGTTTTTGTGCTAGTAATATAAATTCTTATCCATGAGACACTATTGATACTTCATTTTCGTCCGTATGTGTCATAAAATTTTTTAAATTTGGGTCAAAATTACCTCTTATGCTATGTTTCGATATATTACCTATCATTTTAAGGACAAAGCAAATGAAAAATGAAAGAATAGTTTTTAAAGCTTATTTCCCCTACACTTAAGTTGAACGTTTTCCCTAATGTTCTATAAAGGTACCCGTAAAAACGAATTAAAGGGATAAGAAAACAAGGAAACGAAACTAGTACTCCCCTGGTTTGCTCAATAATGGAGAAGAAACATGCGATAACTGGTTAAATCGTCCTCCAAGAATCATCCAATGAAACTTCCTAAGAACTTCCAAGCTTCTTCTCATCAAATATAACCTGTAATTAAAGACAAAGACAACTATACCAAACATAAAATATGCGATATACAAATATACAATACGAATTTAGGGTTTGACTCGATAAAGCAGTAAAAATAGGTTGAGAGAATTGTCAAACTCATGGTTTTGCAGGTTTACAAAAGAATAGTACATATTTTATATCTTGTACAAGTTATATTTTCAAAAATAATTAAAATTTTTAAGTTTTCTGGACCTGGGCGTTTGACGCCGTCAGGAAAATCCTGACCCCGTCACAGGTGTCGTGGTGACGGCGTCCCGGGTAAATCGTGAAGCCGTTTCCACGTTCTGTGAAAACAAAATTTTTGTTTTTGATTAAAATTTTTCTACACTTGATTCCATAAGTTAATTCCTGTACAAATAGCTGCATAAAACCTGAGATATGACAATTTACTCATATGACTCGAAACTGACGCTAATTATTCTAAACAAATTATTTAACATGCTTGAACTTGGTTTAAAAACCGGATAAATTCCCCTACACTTATTATTTGCAAAATATCTTTGATTGAAATTAAGACAAGGTTAAAAACAAAACAAAGCATGATTACAAGATAGAGTTTGAACATGCTAGAATAAAATGAAAAGAATAAAACACAAGACACTCCTAATATGCGGGAAAAATAAATATTGGGTTGCCTCCCAAAAAGCGCTTTTCTTTATTTTACGAGTCTTGTAGCTAGACTCGAAGTCACACGTCCCTAGGGACTTCTACAAGAAGTTTTATAACTCCCTAGGCAGTGTACCTAATCGTTGTAGTGTAGTATAGGCAAGACTCGGGGGTTGTTATCGTTCTCTAGGGGAATAGGTTGGGAAGGCTTGATCACGGTCTAACAGAATTCTAAGGGTTGAGAGAAGATTATTTTTGTATTTTTATATTTTATGAAAGCAGTAAATCATATGTTTGAGAGGTTGGTTTGGTTTTAGCTATTAAACTAAATAATAAACTAAGCTACTGGTGATAACAATATAATAAAAGATTGTGTTTATTTAATCATGTATTACTCCCTAGATTGCTTCTCCTAGTGTTGTTGCTTTGTCACACTTGTGATGATCTATGTAATTATTTCCTAAGTCATGAACGAATTACACGAACCCGCCGTCTATTTAATATTCTGTTAAGGCAACACACAAGTAAGGTAGTATGAAGACTATTACAAGGCCCCTAAGAGTATATTAAATGCATTTGAAATATATTAAGAGTGGATCAACCATATAAAGGGCAAGGTAGTATGAAGACTGTTACCCTATGGTATCCTTTCTACACAATCATGTTTTCCTAGACATATCAACAGCGATACAGACAAAAGCTGGTTTTCTAAGACCTAACATGCATATTCATCACAAGAAGCAACACCACTAAGATCTACATTCTAGGTTTTATACAATCATAAATAAACACAATAGAAGGTTTAGCCAAGCATGTTAAAAATAAAGCAAGAACAACAATGAATCAAACAACACATAGACATATTGAATGATTAATATAATCTTACTTGATTAAAACATGAATTGAAGAAAGTACAATAAGGTTTTGAGGCCCTAAAATCGTCCCTAACAACTACTAAACGAACTAGGGTTTGTTCCTTTCTTTTACTCTAAAGTTACACACTTAAAACCCTAATTTCGGGTTTGTATATATAGGAAAATTGTTGCGACGGCGTCGCATTTTAATCGTGACGCCGTCGTGAAAAAGAATTTCTAGATAATGGGCTGGGTCGTGCATTCTGACGCCGTCTTGAGATCTTGTGACGGCGTCACATGTAATCTTTGACGCCGTCTCTAGCTTTTGAGAATATAATCTTGAGAGATGTTGGTGTAGGTCCGTAGTCTTGTCCGTTTCTTCTATAAATGAGTCCAATTTACGTGTATTTCCACCAAATGCCTTTCAAATGCTGAATACCTAAAAAGGAATGATTAAGTACCTATTTTGGGCATAAATGCATGATTTAGGGGGTTAAACGACCCCGAAAAAGTGTATAAAATGACACCTCATCATTCCTCCTCCTAAGGAACCATCTTGGTGCACAACATGGTTAACTCTTAAAATCTTTGGTTATAAGCAGTTAAGTCATTACCCTTCACAGTTAGATTCCACAGCTTAGTCTCCATTTTCTGAATTTCATTTCTTGGGCAATACACCTCAGTCATTAGCTTCATAAGTTCTCTCCGTGACATGGAAAAATGCAACATCAGCTCCAATGGTTCTCTTATGCGAGTTCCACCAAGTTAATGCACTGTTTATCAGAGTGCGCGTAGCATACTTAACTTGGTACTTCTCTAGACAATTACTGATGTGAAATACTGTCTCCATCTTCTCGAACCATCTTGTTAACCCGACAACTCCTCCACTTCCTTTGAAGTTAAGTGGTTGACACTTCATGAAATCATGATAAGTACACTCACGGGCAACAGATATAGCACCTCTACCATTCCCATTGGGATTTCCATTCCTATTGCCTCCTTTATTTCTGTCTCTATTTCCCCCACCATTTCCGTCTCCATTCCCCCCACCATTTCCGTTGTTATCATCATCTCCATTCTGGCTTTGACTTTTAACAACCAGTTCAACAGTACGGTTTGCCTCATAAGCAACCAACGCCTCCATCACTCGTTAAGCAATGAGTTCTTCAATTTCTTCTGGGGTCATACTAAAGCATGTGATAGTCATGTTCTAAACACAAGATAAAGCACACAGTAAGATTCGATATGGGATATAGTTACTACGAACGGTAAATAAGATTTATAAGGTAAAGCTAAAAATACAATAAAATACGTTTTGCCAGAATGGATAAATAACAATAAGAGACGAACACACGAGAGAATCATAATAAGCTTTTCATATCATATAAAAGCATCATAGTCGGTTACAATCAACCCATAACAGGGTACTTGATTTACACTAATACTACCACTAATATCTAGCTCTACCACTAGTCTAAAGTTCATACATAGCTCGTGATAGTACTACTCTAGGGACGAAAACCCAAACGTCTCATAGCAAATGTCTTTAATCTCCTAAACCTCAACCTGTCGTAGTAACAAAACCTACAGACCTATCTAAGCTCATCCTCCATATAGCCCATACATCGCCGAAACCTATCGACTCTCACACTCTCCATCCTCAAGGTGTCTCGAAGCCTCGTTTTTCTCCTCTCCAAGGCCGCAACATAATCAAGCAAACCAGTTCTCTCTCCACTAGCAATCAAACTCTCTGCCTCTAACTGTCTTTGTCCTGCCTTAATATCTATAATCCTGTCAACAGGAATCTTATGCATGTGGCCATATAACTCCTGCATGGTCACATCTAGTCCCATCGACATATCCTCCCTAGACCCATTGACACTGACAAGATCATGATAATCCTCACTAGTAGGCTCAGCAATGTCATCAGCGACTATCGACTCGATGACTCTATCCATCCCGATCTTAACTGTTCCTCTTGCACTAGACTCATCCTCGTACTCCTCCTCGTCCTCACTAACGACCTCAACACCGACCTCCGTACCTATACCAGTATCAATCCCAACATCAGCCTCAATATCTGCTAACCCATCTGCATCAATATCCTCTTCAATACTAGCCTCCAATGAATAAGAATCCCTAAACCTCTTGCGAGATGGCAGAAGATCAGCACGAGTAGGAACTAATGCTCCTGGAGCAGGGATAGGTAAAGGCACGGTAGTAGCAGGGGACCTATATCTCTTACAAGATGGTCCAGGAGATGACTCAGAAGAAGAATCCCTAGTTGACGACTCAGATGTCGTCAGTGGGTACATAGTAGATAATGGGGCAGATCTTCAACGGCGAAAGGCCTCGCTACCTCGTGAAGTCCTAGTAGGTGGTGGATAAACTAATCTTGATGGTGTAGATGAATCAGCAATGGTGGTAACTGGTGAAGTATGCCCATATAAAGTCTGATCTAAAGTAGAATGCCCAAATGAAAAATGATATACTGGAGAACGGTCTAAAGATGAATGGTCTGATGATGAACCTGAAGTAAAACGATCTAAATAATGTGATGTGTACCTCAATGCCAAGCGATGAGAAGGTCGGGGTCCAACCGTCTTCCTTGCGGTCAAAGCCCTACATGGCCCACCAAGATATGTGCGTTAAAGTCGACCGACAAGAATGTCCTGTTCAGGTCAGATAAGAACAGCGACGAACCCCGGGTGGTGTAGCAATAGGTGAGATGATATCGGTAGATGGTGCAACAATAGTAGGTGGTGCTGGTAGAATGGGAGTAGTAGGGATCTCTGAAGTAGAAGTAGTAGGTGATGATGACCCCGATGGTGAAGATGGTTGTGATGCGACTCTGCTCCTCCATCTAGCAACCATAGCATCATGAGGTGCAGATGATACATGCCTCTCGGGCAACTCAATGGTCGACTCAAAATCGTTCGAACATAGAAAGGGTAAAACCATGGGTGTTACTGGTACAAGAGGTAGCGAACCCTCTGATGGACCAGACTTTGATGATGAATGAGTATCTAGCTCAAGTACCCCGACAGGTAAAGCGACATCAGCTGCCCCCACCTCTGGTGTAATAGGTAAGTCAGCCGGTACAACATGGACCTCAATAGGAATAGAACCAAAAAGAATAACTCGTGAGATAGATGATCCCACGCTCTCGTTAGATGAATACAAAGAAATAGAAATGACTGGAGCTGCCATAACCTACACAAGCAAAAATTATATAAATCCCCTTTATATGAAACCATGCAAAGTGTGTGCAATGCAGAAAAATACAAATGTGGCATAAAATATAATCATGGCCAAAATTAAACGTAATATAATTATGGAAATGTATTATACTTAATACTCGTATACTTATCGATAGTAATTATGTACGTAAGCAAGTAGAAACACGTAGGATCACATACTGGTTATAGACCAGACCTAATATACTACATGGTTCTCTAAAACCTGGCTCTGACACCAATCCATCACACCCCTAAACGGGCCTGGACGGAGTACATGTCCGGGGGCGTGACGTCATAATATACATCACACAAGATCAAGGGAACGACCACTATATGGACGTTTGTAAAAGAAAACCCCGTTGTAATTGATAAAGATACTTTAAGTCATTACATAATTCAAATGAGTTTAATAGTAATAATGCGGAAGCTTAAGAAATTGTTTTAAAAGACAATGATATTTAATGATAGATAAATGTTCTTGAAAATCCGAGTATGCATGAGACACCACATTGCACTTCAAGAATAGATCCAAGCTAAGCACCTGAGAAAAACATGCTTAAAACGTCAACATAAAGTTGGTGAATTCATAGGTTTGAATTGGTAATAAGAATGGACCACAAGTTTGCAAAACGTATGTGACTATTATAACAGATACAATATCACATAAAAAGGTATTTACGTTGCACTAAGCCCATGACACCGAGGCTCACTAGGATTGATAGCATGCATAATGCCAAATAAAACTTGCCTTTACAGGTACCCTAACGGAACAACACCTTAACCTTCTGACATGGTATACGTCCGTCGATCTAGTAAGCGCTACTTACTCGGATGGGGATTATCAGTCCCAATAGATCTATTTACAACACTCGCTCTCACTTAACCATAACGGGCAGTTAAGAAATTAAAGGTTCATGATAACTCGGGCATTAAAAGTTTCAACGCTACTTAGGCAACACGTAAACAGGATTGGGAAATTGTAAAGCATTTGTGTCTAATGTTTGAAAACAAGCAATGTTTCTCACCCCAAAATGGTAAAGTAAAATAGTAAAAACATGGGGCTATGAACTCACCTTAGCAAGATGAGTGAATGATTATCACGTAAACGAAGAACGATACACAATCCTAGCCGCGACCTAAAGGGATGGCGCGTCTTAGGAAAAAGTTGAATATACGAAACCAAGTACGAAATGATTATAAGGGAAAGAGACATCCATGTGTGTTCGTGTTGTAGTTTATTTAATAAAACATGACTAAATGAAATTATAAAGTTTGTCATTAAGTTCCGCCGTTAATCTGAAAGTTACTATATTTAGAAAGTTTCCATTTAAGGAAAGTTTAAGATTTTCGGACGTTAATACCGTCCCCTATATTTAAGTCCATATTTCCATAAACGCACTATTTAAACCTAAACGCCCAACTTCTATGTCCATCTCGCTAATATATATCCAAAGTTACACTTTTTAGAAGTTTCCCGATTTAAAAATCCCGACAATATGTTCGCGATGTTTCTAATGTTTCTACTTAATATACTAGTGTTACTATATGTTTCGCCATTGTTTTAAAAGCTCAAACATGTCCGAAAGTGTCCGAAAACCCATTTTATTATTCCAAACAGCAACTACATTAAAGTGTTTTGCCGAAAAATGTTCCAAACTTCATTTGGCTATAACTTGGCCGTTTTAAGTCCGTTTTTAACGTTCTTTATATCGAAACGACCGGGGAACCATATACTATCATAATTTTAGACTTTTAACACTTTAAAACATTTTTAAACACCCCTTAACCTCATTATAAAATTCGGACAACCCCTATACATAACCAAATCGCTTTCAAAAACCAACCACAACTTCTCAATAGTGCTTAATCTAACCTAATCTCCATTCACAACAAAACCACACTTATATCTAGCCTAATCTCATTCCCATCAATATTTCAACACACTAATCAACTCACTTTCAACCCTAACAAAATATTTATGTAAAAGTATTATAATAACTTCATTATTTCACAACCTCATTTCATTTCTTTTTGAAAAACCAACACAAACACATAGGATTCAAAGTATATGCATACAAACTTAAGAAATAGAAGAGAGATACAAGAAATAAGCTTACAAGGATAATGAATAAGCTTAAGAAATAAGATCTTAAAAGAAGAAGTAATAGATATGGAAAACCCAACAATATTTAACCAAACCCTAACTCTTGAAATCTTGCAAAAGCTTGAAAACCTTTAAACCCACACTTGGAAACACCTTAGATAACCTTAGAAACCAACTTGTAATGCTTGGATCTTGAAGAAAAATCAAACTATGGAACCCTTTTGTGTTGTTGTTGTGTGCCGAGACCCAAAGAAAAGAAAAGGGAAGGAGAAAACAATTTTTGGTGAGGCTTGTATGTGTGAAATGACCTAAAATCTCTATCACATAGTATTTATAAGGGAAAGGGTTTAGGGTTTAAGATATTGTGTGAACCATGGTCAAGTAGAAAAGATGGAACCATGGTTCCATGGTCCTTGTGGTTCGGTTGGCATAGGGACAAAAAGGGGGAACCAAAAACAATTTTGAGCTACTTGGAAATAAAAGACTTGAATTCAAATTGTTGCTAGTGGTTTAGTGGTCCTCCCTTGGTGCAAGAAGACAAGAAATGTGTAAGATTCACAAGCTTATGTTGGTGCATGGGAGATGGATACAAAAATGTCACTTTTCTTAATTTCCACTAGTACATGCATGGTATTTTCAAAATTTATGATGTTCTCCCATTTATTTGAGCTTATGCGTTTGAATAAAGCAAGAGGGGAGGGGATGAACGAAAATTTTGGCATTAAAACACGAAACGAATGATAACTAGGGTTTACATGCAAAGGTGACAACTTTTCGGGTCTTTGTTTGACCTAAATTGCGAAAAACGTAAAATGTACGCGGAAATCGTAGAAATCAAAAACGAAAGTGTACGTAACCTACGTAACACTTTAAAATGATAAAATTATGCATATAATATGTAGACTAAACTAAGTCTGAAGTCGGAACGCATCCGACGACGTTTTTCAGTTTTACGCGGGGTAACTTCCCGGTTTTAAGTCAAATTTAAACGTAACGTATAAATGTCAAAATAATGAACGGAATAGTTTAAAATAATGACCTGAAATTTACGGGGTGTGACAAACATCACCACCCCCATCTACATAAAACCACAAAAGATACAACCCAACATCATCATCCCCATCTACATAAAATACAAACAAAAAGATCACCCAAATATCCACAATCTAATCAATAGAACCTCATAGCTGTAAGAAAATCTATCTTTTTATGCACTTGAATATGCACTTCCGCTATCGTCTTCCTTTTCTCCAACATCTTAAGCACTTCGGTTTGGGACAACTGCTTAAGAAACTCGGCACCTTGTAATGCTAACGGGCCACTAAACAAATTAAGCTCGGCTATCAACAGTCTGTGTTCATGGACCCTACTGTACAACACCTCCCAGAGATGGCCTAATCCAGCTGCAAATTGGAGATCTGCGTTGATCTACCTTTGAATATAGACTGACATTGCATCAGTTAAATTGTTGGAGTTTTCCACAGCTGCAAGTTCTTGTATACGTGGGAAGGCCATTGTTTTTATGTGTTGTTGACTGTGTTATAGGTTGTATATGGTTTGAAAATGATTTGGGTAACAACCCTTAAATAGCAAAAACCAACTCATGTTAGTGGTTCCACAGTGAATCTAATAATTAGATATCATATATACGACGACTCAGTGACTGACATTCACAAGGTTCTATGTCACTTTCATTAATTAACACTATTATTACACGCTTAGTCCCTAAAGATATCTTCCTTTAGATGACATGTGGAAGGCGGAAAGGAAAATAGACCAAACTAACCTTAGGGACCAACGGTGTAAGATATAGTCTTTATGGTCCACGTGGGAATGCACCTTTTATAGAACAATTATTTTCCATTTTAAAAAAAAAAGTTAGACTTGATATGTGTGTAATAAATTCCCAAGTTGTATATGAGCAATAATCAATAACCTCACAAAGTTTAAGGAGCCAAATCGATAATTAACAACATCACAATTTTAAGGAACTAAACAAAGTTTTTACATAAACACCAACTTGAAAAAACAAAAAAGGAAAAAATTACACAAAGTAGGCATAAACAAAAGAACCATCTGACTCTATTGACCAGACCCTAACCCACATCTAAACCAACCATCTTCAACGGAAACACAACCTAACCAACACATGAACAACCCAATCACATATTCTTCATAACAGAAACAAAATCAATCTTTTTATGCACTTCACAATAAGTTTCAGCGATCATCTTCCTCAGCTCTAACAATTTAATAAAATCATTCTCTGGAACTTGGTGTAGAAACTGACAACAATTGTAGGACATCAATGATGGAGGCACTCCTTTAAGTTCGCTTATAAACAACTTCCTATCATTTGTGCGGTCTATAAAATGCACCCATAAGTTGTGTAGATCGAATGCAAACTCAAGATCAATCGTCGTTTCCCTTTCAAAGTATAACATCATTCCATCAAATAAAGACCTAGAATTAGCAGCCACGACGAGTTCTTCTAGACGTGGAAAATCAACCATTTTTTAAAGTTAATGTTAGTCTGTTATATTTTTCAATGGGTTTTTAGGTATGCAAATGACTCGGGTTTGACCCCTTAAATAGCAAAAACGGATAAAGCAAATCACAGAGGAACCAAGGCTGTAACAAGATAAATACAATACACGTGCACATTATAAAACGGTGAGATTTACCCATATTATATAGTGTGACAGAATGTTACATATTTTGGAACAGATATTAAAACTATGTTGACTAAAAACATGGGGGGGGGGTCTTATTTATTTTGAACAAAATAGTAATAAATATTAATTGTTCAATTTAATGATAAAAGAAATTCATCAATACCAACACAATCGATAGGGGTATTACCCCTTAAATATCAACAAAGGAGAAAGTGATTGCAGTTGACGGTCCAATCCAAAGCCAAACGTGTACTGTAATAATAACATGTAATGCATGTGACTGTTTCTCACACGACTCTATACATCGCATTTAATGCGTATAATTGGCGGGAAAGTTTACAGTATGGAACACTAAGTTCAAGGACAAACTATGAAATAATATCCAAAAGTTAAGGGGCGAAAGAAACGTCCTACACTATGATTGCAAATTTCGTCCCTCACAACTTGGTTTTAGCTTGTCATCTACTCATCTTGGTTTTTTTATTTAAAAGGGTAAATGTAGTCAAACATACTACAACAACCATCAATTAAGTCATCCACAACCAACAATATTAACTCTTCTCTAAAAATTCACTTCATTAAAAGTTCACTAGATATTGGAGATGATGTCAGAAGAGCGCAACACACATGCTCGAGAAACCTATGCACCACCACATAAAGTCCTTACTAACGATGACCTTTTAACTGAAATATTAATCCGATTACATATTCTATGTATTAATCTCTTTACATGCTTTTCAAAAAAATGGCTAACAATTCTCACATCCCCTGTTTTTACCCTTAAACGCATCCAAATCCGTAACCTAGATCCTCTTGCTGGTCTTTTTGTTAATCACATTAGATCTTCATTTGATTGCGATTTTATCTCATTTGATCCTAGAATTAAGTCAAGAAAATCCACTATCGACAAGTCCTTCACTCTTGGGTCCATCGAGGCAGTTGATAATGTTAACATCTTGCAGTCTCTCAATGGTTTGCTTTTGTGTATCGGTTGGGGGGGGGGGGGGGGCTCGTTTTGATTACGTATATAATCCATCCACTAATCTTTTTAAAATGCTTCCGCAACCAGATTACGCGCATGATGATTCAAATTTTTATGGATGTGCTGGATTGAGATTGACATTTAATCCTACAAATTCACCTTACTATAAAGTGGTGCGTGCTGGAAGCACCTATTCTGAGATTGTTATACAAATTTACTCTTCAGAGACATGCAATTGGAGCATGTGCGGGGAGCGGTTTAACTTCTTCTTTTTTGTACATTTTGATAGTGCAATCTATTGGAATGATGCCTTTCATTGGCTAGAAACTGAGAATAGGCAGCTTACGCAATACAAGTTAAATATTAAAGACCATGAGCATCCAATTATAACAACCATACAAATCCCCCAAGGCTTGAAACAGGGAAGAAACTTCTTCGACTCTTATGGCAATATGCTTCCAATTAACCACACAAATACCTCACATGTTGCATCTGGAAGGGAAATTGTTCGAGTCGCGTGGGTGTTTGCTTCTTATTCGTAGAGATTATATTGGCTCTAGCGAGTTTACTATCTACGAGATGAGGAAAGGGTGTTCTGTGTGGTCGATTAAGTATCTTGTTGATACTGATGACTTTATGACTCCACTTCCTAAAGGATGGTCAATTCGGTCCACTGTTTGGAGCATTGTTTTAGGAGAAAGGGAATACGATTCTTTTTTGGTGATCAACTTGTTTGGAAAGGTTGTAGAATACAACCTAATATCAAAGACTTTGCGTTACATTTATGATATGGGATCTAGTGAAATTGTTGTTGATTACCTTCATGGTTTCATTCCGCCTTACGCTATGTATGATGTGGGATATAAAAAACTTGACTATAAGGTTTTTAAATTCATTTCGTCACCTGCTAGTGTTTGATTATCCTTCCTTGTAGAATGTTTATCTAAAATTGTTGTTACAATGGCATTAAAGTTTGTTATATTTAGTTTAAAATTGTAATGTATTTTGACTAATCGAACTTATTCATACATAATTTACTCACACAAAATACTCAACTAACTCATGATACAACCATATTCGCATTAGTAATGAATCTTGATTAAAGAAACCTCACAGGGACTAACCGTGTAATAGAAAAAAATTAACAACCATAAATAATGCGTAAAAATAGATTCTGGCAGGAGAGCGGGAGGAAGAAATCCTCACAGGGACCAACCCAATCTACTATTGAAAAACAGTGTATTAAGATAAGTAAATGTTGTAACAAGATATATACCATACACTTTTACATTAAAAACGGTGTAATAGTAACCTGTAATGCCTTTACTGTTTCTCCCACAGCTCGTATCATCATCAGCTTTGGGAAAATTAAAAGTACTATTGCAAATTTCATTCCTCGTAACTTGGTTTTAGCTTGTCATCTACTCATCTTGGTTTTGTTATTTAAGTGTAAATTAAGGCATCCACAACCAACAATATATTAACTCTTCTTCTCCAAAAACTAAAGGCTGGCTATGCATTGGTGATGATGTCAGAGGAGCCCAACACAAATACTCGAGAAACCTATGCACCACCATATAAAGTCCTTACTAACGACAAACCTTTTTTACTGAAAATCTTTATTGATTAGTTATTCTTTGTAATTCATCTCTATACATTGCGTTTCAAAACAACGGCTTCTAAAAAAAATTACTCACACACTATCCCCAACTCGGTACGTCACTTAAACGCCTCGCGGCCCACCGCATACACGCTAGACATGCGGCTTCTCCCTTGCTCGCGTCTTGTCTCTTGTTTCAATCATAGTTAGAGCCGTTCCGTCCTTGATTCGTGCATTTCGGCTCTCCGTCTAGATCCCCAGAATCTATACTCAATGAACTTACCACTCTCTCACACGACCAACTATCCTATTCACATCTCCTCGGGCTCCCACTAAGGCTCAGGCGTATAAAAGCGTGCCAAGATATTCGCCATCTTGTCTCGCATCAGGACTCCCCTGCTCCCACCCCCCCACTATGCCTGTGCATACTGGTTCCGCCCCGGGAGCGAATCGAGGCCTCCTTAATCCTACCCGTATATCATCCATCACCTCCTCTATCTATACTCGTTTAAAATCCACCCTCTTCGCGAACTAAAGATCTTCCCCTCGCGACTCCTGCATGATTCCCTTCTTTACTCGGCCATGTCGCTCTTGACTCTTGCACGGCTCTGGCACTTCTATCACTATTAACAATACGTCACCTCTACCGTACACACAAAGTGGTGCGTGTAGCGACGCCACACTCGCGTGTCTAACATCTCGTTTTTACATAACAATCTTTTATCACTTCCCCAGACGCTCAACGGCACAATTGGCCAGCTGTGCAACTGATAAGCGATTCCTAACCGTAACTTGCTGTTTGTTTTATATCTATTTTGACAGTGCCAATGTATTGGCCCTCACTCTATGCCCCCTCACCATACTTGGCTAGAATCACCACGAGAATAGACCGCTTACAGGCATGACAAGATGTCTCTATACTCCGACATATACCCCACGATCTTCACAAACTCTCATCTACACAAATCATACAAACACACCTGCCAAAGCTTGCACCGATAGGAAGACAAAACTTCTTCATCTCGCGCTTGATGGCTAAATATTCACTTCCCCCTATAATATCATCTAACTATCAATATCCAATTACCATTACATCATTGACTCGCTGCGACTAAGGCAAACGTTGCTCGCACATTACACCGCTAGGTGTTTGGCTTCCTCTGTGCCGAGCAGATGACTCTTGGGCCCCCCTCCTAGACGAGTGTTATACTATCTACCTCGAACGATGATGCAAATCTAGACGTTCCCTCTACCCCCCCTCCCGCCTGGTTCCGGCTCTAGGTACCTTGTTTGCATACCCGATGACTTTATGACTCCCCTTCCCGAAGGATGGTTGATTTGGTCCACTGTTTGGAGCACTATTTTGAGAGAAAGGAAAGATGATTCTTTTTTGGTGATCAACTTGTTTGGAAACGTTATAGAATACAACCTAATATCAAAGACTTTGCGTTACATTTATGATATAGGATCTAATCAAGTTGCTGATGATTACCATGGTGGTTTCATTTCGCCTTTTGCAATGTATGATATGAGATCTAAAAAAGTTGATCATAAGGTTTATGAATTCATTCCGTCATATGCAAGTGTTTGATTATCATTCCTTGTAGAATGTTTTTTTGAATTTGTTGTTAGAATGGCTCACTAAGGTATTTGGGGACTGTCCGAAGCCTCTTCCAAATTTGTTTCATATGGTATAATTTTGCATGATGAAGTAATTTGTTGTAATCAGTTTAAAAATTTCAAGTCAATTTGACTAATATCGGTATCAAACATGATATACCCAAACAAAAATTCACACTATATTCGTATTAATTCAAGGATAACAACCATAATCGCTTAATTGTAAATGGTCAAAAAAATAATTTAGCCGGGGGAAAAGACACCTCAAGGATCAACCGTGCAATCGAAAAAAGATAATTTTTTTAAACAGTCTAGGTTACTGTATTAACAAAGTAGTCAGGGGCCAATGGTGCAATCAAAATTTAACGTGAATGATGATTGTACCCTTCAGTGGAAGGGCGACGTGGCCAAGATAACGACGGAAATAACCGTCGTTAGGTATAACGGGGCTTCAGTTACCAAACGAGCAACAACAGTACCAAAAAGGACCCTGTACGAGAGTTCTCGTTATCTAGGGACCAAACGGGCAAACGAGGATGAGTACAGGGACCAACGATGTAATTTACCCAAAAAATTAAGCTTGCCAAAAGCATTTCAAATATAAGTTAAATCATATAAAATTTCATTTAATAAAGTCTTTTAAAAAAATAGGTCAGGAGTTCAATCTTAATTTTTAGCTAAAAATTCATTAGAACTGATGCTCGTTGTCAGAGGCTAATTACTTGAGGAATGGTTAGTCGACAACCAAAAAAATACACACGGTCAAAGTTTTCCCACTAATTTAAACATCTATACTATTGTATGTATGTCTATTTTTTAAACTTAAAAACTCTTAATAAGGAGTAAAGTTATTTACCCAAAATACTCTTTTGTTAAAAATGAAGATAAACTTCACTACTAAATTAATAGTATAAATTTTTTAATATTTTTCTATTCTATTTTTATCTTTTTCATTTATAACCCATAAACTTTTTTCGCAATACTACAAATTGAACTCATAAGTGTTGCATTTGGTCACATCAAAACTACAAGTTCGCATATATAATTATTTGTTGCGATACATTATCGTTTTTCGCGAGTATTCGTCTAGTCTTGAATGAACATATGATTGAGCTTATTTTTGTTAGGTAGCTAATAAGTTTATAAACTTCCTAAATAAGCTTAAACAAACACTCTCAAATCTCAACCAAGACAAAAATCTATTCTTGCCGGTAGGAGCGGAGCTATGCCTTGGCCGCGTATGGCACGTGCTATACATGGATAGGCCATGTCCATGTGTTTTAATTAGAGACATCAAAGAGAATTGTTAAGTTTAAAGACCATGTTGAGCCATTGAAAATAGGTGGTGAGTGAATGAAGATGATAACCTGTTTGAGAGCGACAAGAGAGATAAATTACTCAATGACTTAGTTGGGCTTAAGATTTTTATTCAAATGTGAGCCTCTAAAATTAAGTAAATTTATTTGGGCTACTATATTAAAGCATATTTTTGAAAATTGAAACTATAAACCATTAAACCATTTGCTTAATTAATTAATTGTTTATAAAGGTTTTTACATTAATTTTGATGAGAGAATTTAAGATGTGAAAGACATGTTAGTGGAATTAATTTACAGTATCCAAATCATAGTTTAGGCAAAAACTTCTCTTGTGTGCATTGTATACGCAAGCTAACGACTCTTATGATAGAAAAGCGTCAATTTACTCGATAAAGTCGTCGTGTCAACGGTTTAGCAATTTTTAGTATTGAAAGTAATTTCTTAGAAAATGTTGATAAATATGTTTAAATTGTTATAGGGTGATATAAGTAATTATACTAGCTTGTATATAATTTTTTTAATACCGCATTTTTTATTGCATACTTTGTATTAGTTAAAATTTGAGGTATAAAAAAATTGTTTGTGCCACACATGTTTAAAATACCTAGATCCGTCACTGCTTGCCGGTTTTCAGCACCATATAAGAAAATAAATAAATTACATAAACGGTTTTTGTGCTTTGGCGAAAATTGCATCTATCGTCTCTAATAGTTTAAAGTTACATTTTTTGTTTTTATATTTGTAAAGAATAACACCGATAGTTCTCCATCGCAACACCAATAGTTGTTGTGGGTTTGGCGAACGTTGCATCTACCGTCCCTGATAATTTAAGGTGAAGGACTTTAGTGTTATTCTTTGCAAAAATAAAAAGAAATACTCCGTAATGCAACTTTAAACTACAGTGGATATAATTTTCGTGAAACCACAAAGACCATTTATGTAATTTACTCTTAAGAAAATTCTCGGAAAAAAATATACCCTCTCTCCGTAAAAATAACTTTATAAACTTTGATAAGAATTCAAATTTAATAAAGTAAGAGCAATATTCTAATTCTTGTCAAAATCCCACATGGTTTTGTAATAAACACGTCATAAACTTGCCCCCACGTCTCCTTCACGCGCCCTACGTACATATACACCAAAGCGTACACATGCATCAATACTTATACTTCGCGCATCAACACTTGTACTCTTTCTTGATATATATACCCACAATTTGATACTGTAAAATTTAAGCCACAGCTCAGTCAACGCAAGACCCCTTCAATTTCTATATATATTCAAAACCAACCCCTCATCGTTAAACTTTCCGGTGATCTTTTATTTGATCTTTGGTGTTTTTTGTTGACCTTATATAATGTCGGTAAGTGTTAATGTTGTTGTGATGTTTTTTTTTTGTTTGTTCTTTGTTATCATCGTTCATGTCGTTGACTTATATATCTTAGCTTAGTTCATAATATTGTTTGAATAACTATAGATCTAGGATATTTTTTTTGGCTTAGTTGTTGTTATATTTATTGATCTAAATTAGTTGTTAGATTAGATATATTTCATGTAGTGATTATAAATGACATAAGTTTGGATGAAGAAACTTAAAGGGGTGACCAGCCATAAGAATACCGGCCTTCCAATGTGGAGGTCAAGGGTTCGAATCTAATGGGGAGAAAATTAATCCCTTTGTGGCCACAAAGGTTCACCTGCGTCGACTCTGGGCTATCGCCCTAGGATTAGTGGGCTCGCAATGTCGAGTCAGAAACCCATATTACCAAAAAAAAATTGAATGTAGAAAACTAAGTATATCGCTGAAAGTTTTAGGATTTGATAGTAAAACATTGTTAGAATGTACTAGTAACATGTTTTTTTGGATAATTATCTGAAAATTTATTTAACTTGTCACTTTTTTCAAGTGTTGTCTAGCCAACTATTTTTTTTTTGCTATTGTATACCTAAACTTTTTTGAATTTCGATATTTGTGTGTATTTTGTGACCATTTTACCCCTATGTTTTTTAACCGACCTATTAACAACGAAGGGTAAATCGGTCATTACATGTGAACAAAATACATACAAAGGTCGAAATTCAAAAGTTTACCTATACGATAGCAAAAAATAAAGTTGACTACACAACACTCGAAAAAGTGTAAGTTAAATACATGGTTATTATCCCTTTTTGTGAAGAATTAGTATTTGAATATGGGATTGATGCAGGTTAAAACTGTTAAAGTTAGCAATGTATCGCTAGGTGCTTCGGAACGAGATGTAAGGGAGTTCTTCTCGTTTTCTGGAGATATTGTCTATGTTGAGACACAAAGGTTAGTGTACAACAGATAAGTTTTATGTCTGGGTTATTGTTTGATTATTATTAACATTAATGTAACCTTGTGTTTGCAGTTTTAATGAGCGTTCGCAAATCGCGTTTGTGACGTTTACTGATTGTCAAGGAGCAGAGACTGCTGTTCTTCTTTCGGTAAATTGATTTTCTTTATATATCTAATTTAGGATGGACTATCGTATATGTTTCATGTGACAACATGTGCTGCATGTGAATTATAGAAAATTCAGGCTAAAGTAGTAGTATTGCGTGTTAATGGTTCAAAAGTGAACACACAAAAGAAGGTCATTGTGCTTTTTAGCCTAACAAACTTTATCAGATGATTATTTTCTTTTAAAGGTATTTGATCAAGTCGTAGAGGTTACTTTGTGGCTTTACCATTATCGGACTCCAAATGTTTTATTTTTCAAATACTTTCTACCTAACATATCATAGTAATCAAAGATCTTTAATAATCAGCCGGTAACTTAAAGATTTACATCATCATGTATTTTGCTTGGCTTAATCTTAGTTTCTAACTTAACAGCATATGCAACAATTTCCAAATCTTTTTTTACGTAGCTATTCAGTATCTCTACGTGGTTTAGTATTTATGGATATCGTATTGAATAAAACAATTTCTGTAACTAAAATATGACTGGTTTGTTTATTTTATAACAAAGATTGCCACCAGCTTTATGTAACTTAACATATGAAAACGAAAACTGAGATATCTAAGGTAGTTGATATAAATGTTCTTTGTAAATAAAAGCAGACCATAAACTACTGAGCACCTTCATTGAATATCATGTAAGATAGTTAATTTCAGTGTGTCTTTTGCTAAGCTACACAAGTGGAAAACTACGAAATTTTGTTGATCAGTATATGGAATTGTTTTTAGTCCTAGTTCCAACCCTTTCATTCTCCATAATCAACTAACGTGTTTGTACAGTTCTGCATTGCCTAGAATGCTTGTAAGAGTTACAAAATTTTTCTATTTAACATAAGCACTCCAAAAAAAAAAAAAATGCTCTGCTCCATTAAAAAGTGCATCTAACTTGTGTATTGTAGATTTTTAGTAGTAATACTTTTGTAAGCCTGCTGGAGATTTGGTCGTTACATCTTATAGAAGATACTGTGCAACTAATAGTGTGAATTCTTGTGGTCCTAGATGTTTCTTGTTCTTTAATTCCAACATTTTTACATAACTCTTTAACTTGAACATCACCTGATGAATTCTGAACATTTATGCTATATCAGGGCGCAACAATAGTTGATACGACTGTGACTGTCACTTTAGACCCCGAATACCAGCTTCCACCAGCTGCTACGTCTGCTACTGCTGTAAGATACATTTTACAAACCTTTTTCTTTCCGTTTTAAATAATATCCCCCTTAGAATTTTATAAACTTCTTTGTAGCCATATGGAAGCAATGCTCCTGCTGCAAACGACTCTGCTCTTCGTAAGGCTGAGGATGTTGTGACCAGCATGTTTGCAAAAGGTTTTGTCTTGGGTAAAGATGCAGTCAGCAAAGCAAAAACCTTTGATGAAAAACATGGTTTTACTTCCACAGCATCTGCTAAAGTTGCTTCCTTAGACAAGAAAATCGGATTTACTGAAAAAGTTAGCGTGGGAACTTCAATCGTCAGTGACAAAGTCAAAGAAGTTGACCAGAAACTTCAGGTTTCTGAAAAAGCTAAGTCAGCCTTCACAGCTGCGGAGAATACCGTTAGTAATGCTGGCTCTGCCATAATGAAGAACCGGTATGTTTTCACCAGTGCTTCATGGGTTACAGGTGCTTTTAACAAGGTTGCAAAAGCAGCTGCGGAAGTCGGGCAGCAAACTAAAGAGAAAGTAGAAAAGACGGAAGATGAAAAGAGAAGGAAGATGGTTGATGATTATGCCGAGGTTCATTTATCTGATTCTCCAACAGCTCCTGATGCAAATGAGCAACATCACCCTTCTAAGCCTGCACCAGTTACAGGTTTGGTTCTATAAATGACCAAATTTATCAATACAATTCATTTGGGAAATTGGATACCATAACCTCATGTTCACCCTTTCATAAAGTGGTGATTATAGATTTTTTTTTTCATTGGATTGTTGCAAGACTTGTTTTTATAAAAAAAATTCTACATTGTCGTGAATCTGGCAACTATTTATATACCAGTTTATTGATTGGTGTTATATGTTAATGATTTGCATACTCTGATTGTTATCTGAATGGTTGAGATCCATGAGATATCAAATAGTGGTAGTTTGGATTTGTGAATACAGTTTAACATAGGGTATGTCTGGCATCAATTGTTTCGGAGCTTTTTGAAGGAACTAGCGTTTAGCATATTGCACACAATGTTTGTTTGGAAATAAGAAACCAACGTTCCTAATTTTTTTAAACGATTCAAATCAAAACACTACTTTTAGTTGTATCGACTAGCAACTAGCGTTCACACTTTATAATTATGGCTACATGGTTGTGTTACCAAACGCTTGTCAAAACATACAGCCGCTTCCCGCTACTATTATTTTCGTCAAACATAGATACTTATGTTCATATTAGTAATAAAAAAATATAAAGTTATATGAACTTTATGTAAACGAAGGTATGTTAAACCTTGTGTTTGTATTAGAATAACATTAGGTGAACAAAAGTTCAATATTGACTTTAGACATCCTTATTAACAATCAGTATATATCATTTTATTTTATTTTCGACAAAGACAACGTTTGATTACTTTACTATGTTCGTGTATGACATGTCCTCTGTCCTAGTCAGCTTGTGAGTTTGCCACGAGAATCAAAAGGAACTTTTCAAAGCCGTCTTTGTAAAAGAAGACTGGTTCCACTATCATGATAAAGAAAAGTTAGGTGAAACTTGAAAAGTATTCATTTGATCATTGTTGAAATATCGACATCCAGTGACTTACCCATTTTGTCTTCACTAAAGCATAGTTTTCATGTTTCTTTTAAGGATTAACATCCTCTTAAGTTCATACGAATATAATTGGTAAAGTTTTTTCACAATAAAAAAGAAAACCATGTCTTTTAGTAGGCCATAATGTTATGTTTGTGAGAAAACCTTACCGGTCATGTTCATATGAACTTCTTTTAATCTTGAAGACTAGCTGAGTGATAGATTATATTCCTCTTAGTTTTCTAAAAGTTAGCAAGTATTGAAATTTATTTTCCCTTTAAATATTGGAAGACAAAATTGTTTCGCTTGTGTCATTGAGTATTTAAAATTGGTCTCTTAATATCCCAATTCAATGATTCTATAACAGTTTTCATGCTAATACGTAGAAATCTTGCTGTTCAAAGTTGCAGATGAGAATAAAAATTTAGTACCACTATGAGGTAGCACTTGGTTTTGAGTTAAACGAGGTTCGTCACTCGCGCGCTGCGCGAGACTATTTTTGCATCGGATCGATAACGCCAAGTATTATTTTTCAACGATTGAGACTCACCGTGCAACGAACCGATAACCCTAAAGACTATTTCCGTATACATTTTAAAATATACATTAAACTGCAACATTTTTTTATAAAATCTTACGCATGTCTGAACCATTGCAATATTGGGCTCGTTTTGTTCGCAATTCGACGATCTTTTCAGCGAATTTTTTTTCCGAATGAATCTATAGATATGTGCTCCGTAATTGACGAATAAAGTTTATTTTATTGAAAAGTCGTATGTAGGTGAAAGTTGAGGGTGCGTTTTGAAAATTGAGTTTCAAAAATATGAAAGAAAAACGTAAATAGGTTAAAGTTCAGGGTGCGTTTTGAAAATTCGGTTTTTTAAATATATATATTACACTTCAAACATTTTTTATAAAATCGTACGCATGTCAGAGGTGGTGCAATATTGGGCTCGTTTTGTTCGCAATTCGACGATCTTTTCAATGACATTTTTTTTCCGAATGAATCGGTAGATATGCGCTCAATATTTGACGAATAAAGTTTGTTATATAAAAAAGTTGTAAATATGTTAAAGTTCAGAGTGCGTTTTGAAAATATATAAAAAAAATTCGAGATGCGTGCGTGAAGAAATATTTTATTCCATGTTAGTGTTCATACATTTTTGCTCTTTTATATATATTTATAATTTGATTTTTTTTTCCCTTTTTATAGTTAAGTTTGGTAGTTTATCACTCAAACAAAAATGACCCTCTTACCAATTAGCGTTAACCTCAAACAAATACGACCCTCCTACCGATTAGTGTTTGGATATTTACGGTCAAAGTTTATGAAAAAAGAATTCAAAAAGTCAAAAATGGACACTTAATATGGGACGGAGGGAGTATGTTGTAATCAAAAGGGAATGAAAAAAGATTATTACGATGGATTGAAAAAATGTTGTTTGTTTACATTTATGAAATGTAATGATTCATTACAAGGAATGTCCCATTACACACCAAAACCATTCCTTGGGGGGAGGGCTTACTTTTTTTCATTCCATCTTGTAATGGAATTAAATTACATAAAACTCCACTATTAACTAATATATTAAATTAACTTCATATCATTAATGAGGCATTTTAGTCTTTTTATCATGATTCCATTAAGTCTTATCATACAAACAAAACATGATTAATAATAGTAATGAATCATTACATTTCACTATTTATTCGATTATGGCGGGTAATTAATTTTACTATCCGTAACCGAACCGTACTAGGCGGGTAACCGGACATGCGGGTACCTGACATGAGCGGTTACCCGTGGTTCGGGTCACGGTTAACCATTGTAAACGTTTTATCGAGTTCAACTTATGAACGATAACATGTTTTAGAACCTAAATTGTCATTTTAGTAAATTTAAATAACATTAAATAGATTAAAGTCATATTAAAGTTATTCGATCTCAATAATCGTATTCATATAAGCACACATAACATGTTAACAAAAAGTATTTGTTGGACAATTATAAGTTACGACAACATTAAATTTTTTTCACAAATAGATGTTTAGCTAATGTTTACATTAGGAACAAAAAAGTTCATTATATAATAAAAGTAGTGCATAATTATAATTCATATTCTATAATTATTTTGAAGGTTTTAGTTAAAAACTTATTGTATTGGCTCTGGAATAGTAATCCTAGTTGTCATACGATATGCAGGGTGAGGTGGTGGTGTGACCGCAGACTCATCAGTCTCAAACGGCTCAGTCTCCTCTGCAGACGGGGCAGTAGCTGGTAAAGCAACAACTACAGGGTAGGCAGGAGCTGGGTGCTCCTCCTCCGCCTCCTCGTCAACCTCAACATCCATCTCATCATCCTCATCCTCCTCATCGACGTCGATGTCCATATCATCATCCTCATCCTCATCGATGTCCATCTCATCATCTCCGTTATCTCCTCCATCAGCAGGATAGTCGATAGGATCCTCCTCAGGGTCCTCATCGTCATCCTCCTCCGGATCTGCCTCAGGATCAGACTCTGGAACATAATCAGGTGACTGTGCAGTGGGTAAGGCATCCTCAGCATACGGCTGGTCCTCAGCAACGATCTCATTATCAGCATGCTCTGGACCTGGAACATAATCTGGCGAAAGTAGTGCCTGCTCTGGCTCCTTAGGGCCAGGCACGTAATCTGGAAAGGGTGGGGCCTGAAGAGCAGCCTCTACGTATGGGTCCTCTGGTATGTAGGGTAGCTCAAGGAACTCGTGATCATCGGCTCTTGGTGATCCTATGTTTGATAAGTCCTCATATGGACTGGACACTGCTGTGTATGTGATCCCCGATTCATCTGAATCTGACATGACTATATCTGAAAATCCAAAGATAGCTTATATTAGTATGTGATTTAGCCGTACAATAGCAACGTACTTTCGATTTTGTTCCATCTTGGTACGTGAACTTTTTTTTGTTCCACTTAATGTAACGAACTTTCAGGTTTTGTGTTACTTTGCACCGTGAAACTTGTTTTACCGGATGAGCTACATTTTTGGTCCACTTAACGACCGTTTGCAACGTTAGGCTTTTTAGCCAACGAACGTTTGCACCGTTAGTCCTTTATACTAACGGTTGTTTATTTTTGTTTTCTAATTAATTTTATACGTAATTTAATTTAAAAAAAAAAATTTTGGTTAAAATTTTTTTCAAAATTAAAATTTTTTTAGAAATTAAAATTTTTTATTTTTTTCAAAATTAAATTTTTTTTCGAAATTAAAATTTTTTTAAAAAATTTTAAATTTTTTTTTTTAAAATTTTGGTTAAAATTTTTTTAAATTTTTTTTCAAAATTAAATTTTTTTTCGTAATTAAATTTTTTTTTGAAATTAATTTTTTTTAAAAAAATTAAAAGTTTTTTTTAAAAAAAATTTTGGATAAAATTTGTTTCAAAATTAATTTTTGTTTCGAAATTAATTTTTTTTTCAAAATTAAATTTTTTTTCGAAATTAAATTACGTATAAAAATATGTATATAAGAACGTGTGTAAAAATATGTGTATAAAATCGTGTATAAAAATGTGTAAAAATATGTATAAAACCGTGTATAAAAATGTGAATAAAAACGTTTGTATAAAAACTTGCATATAAAAATGTGTGTATAAAAATGTGTGTATAAAAACATGTATATAAAAACGTGTATAAATTTAAAAAATAATTAGAAAACAAAAATAAACAACCGTTAGTATAAAGGACTAACGGTGCAAACGTTCGTTGGCTAAAAAGCCTAACGTTGCAAACGGTCGTTAAGTGAACCAAAAATGTAGCTCATCCCTTAAAACAAGTTTGACGGTGCAAATTAACACGAAACTTGAAAGTTCGTTATAGTAAGTGGAACAAAAAAAAGTTCACGTACCAAGATGGAACAAAATCGAAAGTACGTTGCTATTGTACGGCCTTAAATGTGTGAGGGGAAGTCCTACATGGAAGTCCACGTAGGATTCATAAGTTCTGATCCGGTAAAACAAGTTTCAGTGTGCAAATCAACACATAACATGAAAGTTCGTTACATTAAGTGGAACAAAAAAAAGTTCACGTACCAAAATGGAACACTTTACAAAGTTCGTTGCTATTGTACGGCTAAATCCCTAAAATATATCCTGGTTATAAGTTAAAGACCGGTCTATAAAAAAGAGTATCTAGACCTTTGGTAACTTTAAAACACGTCTTAATCTGTTTGACCAAAGAAGACCGTTTTCTAAACCAACACCGGTCTATCATCTTTCTGTGGCGGGACTTGAAAATTTGTATTTCTATCTCAAAATTTCATTCCCACTTCACCAACCAAAACCAAAATTTTCATCTCAAAAAAACCCTAATTAACCCCCTTATCCAGTCTCCAAATCTCCTGTCACCAAACAATCTCCACCAACATCGCCATCATCAAGCCACAAAATTATAAGCCACCGTCACCCTCCATCTACCTCTGAACCCTAACCCCCCATCTTCACAGT
>BQNB010002198.1:89210-127795 GCA_026074375.1 Tanacetum coccineum
CATGGGCGGAGACAAAGAGGGGGGGGGGGGGGGCAAGGGGCAAGTGCCCCCCTAGCGAAAAAAATTGTAGTGTAAAATTTTGAAAATATCTCATTTTTTTCGTAATTTGCCCCTCTCAAGAATTATTTTGTAGTGTAGTTATTAAAAAATATCAAAGTGTGCCCCCCTCGAGCCAAACTTTCTGGCTCCGCCCCTGGGGAGGGGACCTTGGGGCAAGTGCCTACCTAGCGAAAAAAATTGTAGTGTAAATTTTTTAAAATATCTAAGTTTTTTTGTAATTTGCCCCCCTAACAACCAATTTATACTTTATAGTGTAGTTTCTAAATATTATCAAAATGTGCCTCTTGAGAAAAAATTTCTAGCTCCGCCCCTACATATTTGTATATTGTTAAGTAAACACATATATACGTCGAGCACACACATAAACATTAAGACGTATGTATCACAAATCGACCCACAATATGAATATAAATTTGTAAATTTGATTCACTTACTCATTTGTTTATATCATATTTGGATATATATTATTATATAACAAAATTTGTTCGATACGATTATTCCGGTTCGTTATTTTACAAAACCAGAAACTGAAACGAAATTTTTGGTTTTTGGAAAAGTTAAAACCGAACTATCGGTTTTTAGTCTCGATCGGTCATTTTGGTTCGGTTTTTTTCGATTTTTCTGCTCACCCCTGGTGCCTATTGTTTGCAGTGCCTAAGTTTGACAAACATAAAAAAAATTCCTTTATAGCAACTTGACAAAATTATAGTTTTACATTAACAACTAAAGCAAATAGTAAGGGGCTCTTTGACATTTGGCAAAAAAAGCTGGAGCGGGGTCGGGCTGTATTTGTTCCGGGTCGAGTCAAAACTAAAATTCAGAGAAAGTTTGTAGAAGGTCGTGATCTGAGCATCCAACCAAAACTTTTAATCAAGTAAGTTTATATTATTTGTATCTAAACTTTGGTTAATATCAAGTGTCTGATGCATATGATGGAATTGGTGATATGTGATAGCTTATTTATCTTTGCAATAATCTCTAGGTTCTTAATAAACGATCTTACCCTTGATTAATTTGTTAATGTCTGTTTGGAACTCGTAACGATGTAGTTGTTCATTAACGAAATAGGATTTACATAGAGGTGGAAGGCAAACGAGCAACAACAAGCTGCGTCGCTAGGCCTTTTTGGATTGCGAAACTAATTCTTTTGAAAACAACATTTGTAGATCTACGTGTCATAACATTACTATGCATAACTCGTTGGACTCTGTTGAGTAGCTCCACTCAAACGCGAAAGGAATAAAACCGTGTTGATTTTCAATGCATGCTTTCTCGTGTTTCGTCACTTTGCACGAGGCTGCTTTTAAAACCCACCGTAAAACCCCGACCACTCAAACCCACGAGAGGTGAAACCCCGGTTAGATCCACACGCACATGTTTCCCTCCAACCCATCCAAAAACCAAGACAATGTAGTGGATTATTTAAAGACATGTTCTTTTGGGAATGATATTTCCATTAATTCTTTTATGTTTTATTCAGTACTTCAATGGGGTGATGGGTCCCAAACCGGGGATTTTACTTTTAGGTTCTCAACCGACAATCTTGTTATTGATTAAGCTAGAATGTCTACTTAGAACTTGTAATGTTGTGATCGGTCTTGAACCAATATCCTTCTTTTAGGTTCCAAAATCCAAAGAGACGATCTTGTCATTTCCTGGTTTTTAAGTTGCTTATAACTTGTAAAGTTGTAATACTTACCAAATTGCGCAGCCTCAATTGTAGTACTCGTTCACCACATATATATGATTTTTCTTGTGAATGTATATGAAATGGTTGAAACGTGATTAGTAATGATTTACCTTCCAGTTGACAAGCGATGGAATTGGCAGATAGGGCGGTTGGGCTCGTATTAGCAAGCATCAGTGTGATTATTTTCTCATATTACACCTTTTGGGTCATTATATTGGTTAGTTCTGCTCGTTTCTTAATTTCATATTTTATTTCCAAATTTATGTTAACTTGTCATTAACCCAATTTTATGGCTTTTTCAGCCCTTTGTTGACAACGACCATTTTGTACACAATTACTTCTTACCCCAAGAATATGCAATCCTGCTACCTGTTTATGCGGGCGTCTCTCTCCTTTCTTTGCTATCAGTCTTTGTTGGATATGTGATGCTCAAATCCAAGAAGAAGAAAGCCTAATGCAAGTTTTGCACTGAGTTTTGAGGTATCTTAGGATCTGTTTTACCTTTGTTTGATCTTTGCGCGATAGTTTGATACTAGCACTAGTTAAACTCATGCCTCCTGGCCATCTTGTGTTTAAAAGCGTAACGATATTGAAAAGTGTTAAATGTTGAAAATATTATTATCCATGTTGCTATGTATCATGTATGTTGTTCCTCCGCCAGCTTTTGGATTTGAAAGAGTTGACATGTTTGATCTAAGAAATGGAGTTGATATTCTTTTTTAAGTACCTTTGTCTATGTTCTATAGTTTCATTTTCTTGTTTTTTTTCCATAGGTTTAGGCTGGTTGTGTAGAAATGCCTATGCACACAGCGACACCTCGAACAAGCCTGTACAGAATTATAAACCATGTAAAGCATCCTTTACAGGCCAAACATGCAAAATGTCCCCTTATAGCATGTAAACTGGTTATTAATGGTTGTTGTTAAAGAATGTAAACTGGTTATTAATGCTTGTTGCTATGTAAGTACATGACTTTGTTCGGAAATAAATCGACTGTGATTGTCCGTTTGGGGTACAAGTGTTGGATACAAATGGTCCACCGATTCAAGCTTGATGCAATGTTTCATGGCTTTACTTGTTTTTAGATTATATTCTGGGAGAAAACAGATTGGTTTACAGTTTACATATTGTAAATGTAGAGTTATAAATTGTAATTTGGCTTTTGTATAGTTTCATGGATAATAAATAGGCTAATGATATTCATTGTTATGACAATTTCTATTTGCTGAAAGGTGCATCAAACTTGACAGCGATTTGAGGGGTGTTTGTTTAAGCTCATATGTGGGCTTATGAGCTTATTTGGTTTTGGCTTAAACAAACACACTGAGATCTATATTTACAGCGATTACAAAGAAAAATAAAACACGATTATGACTAGGCCATCACTAAGTTGAGCAAATTCTGGATACGCATGATCCACGCATTGAAATTGATGTAAAGAACAAGAGATTTCTCATAGAAAGAAATGAGTTTGAATAAGTTGTTCTCCGGTGTTATGTTTTGTTTCTTGTTCAATTGATGGGGTCTATCATATCATCGGCCCTCAACTAGTGTTAATTCAAGTATCAATGTTTGTATTGCCAGAAAGGAAAAACTAGGTCAACTGGCGCTTTGGAAGTAGAGATTGCTTTGCCTTGAAACCCCTGTGTCGGGACACACTCATGAAAGAAATCAAGACTTTTTCGCACCTTTGGATTACTCATAAAAGCAAAAACATCCGGTTGAATTGGCTCGAATGGATCACCACCCCTAGAGTGGCTTGCACCGTTTAATTGTATCAGTTTTTTCGTTGTATTTTTGTTCTAGCTTCTTGCTATTTTTTTTAATACAAATCGCCCTTTGCACAAAAAACATATATCATTTAATTGATTCGACTAGAAATTACAGCTTTATATCAACAATCATGGACAGAGAGTTGATACTAGGAACTGTGTCAAAGCCTTTTAATGTATACATGAAGGTCATTATACACAACAAACAACGATATCCAATCTCGCCAAAACAGATTTTAGTTATAGGTGATAAATATCAATTCAAGTGATCTTTCATGAAATAATCTATAACTTATCTCATGATATATTGAATGGTTCAGTATAGTAGGTGGTTACAAGTTACATCACTTAAACAAGAAAACGTCTTACACACACCTCATGTAAAACCTTAGAAATACTATAAACTGAAATGATGTGAACCTACATATGAGTAATTACCCATCTCAAAGCAGATGGGTAAAATCGTGACAGGGATGGGGAGCCAGTGTGTCAAAACATTTGGTTCCGAAACCAAAATTGTGAAGCAACAACGCGAGCAATGAAATTGAGCCAAAACAAATTATTTGAACCACGACGTCATCTTCACCAGTTCTATCATCATATCTCCACAAGTTTACCGACAAGAAGTGCCTATTAACGAAACAAACAACCTTTTCCGAACAATTTATGTATAAAAGATGTACGAGCCTTCAATCACGAGTTGAGATCTTCAAGCTCTTTTGTCAACCACCTAAAAGGATCATCTGTGAACCAACAAATAACATCTTTCAGTTTTGGTTGATAGATTGCTATTAAAAAACTGGCGAGTCACAAATTAGACCATTCTTTAATTATCTGTTAACTCTTGTAAACATCAATGTTAGAATCTGATGTTTCCATATCTACTGGTTAAACTAACAAAACGGGTCGTGGTAGATAAGTTTGGATGTGTTTCTAGTATCTGAAGTTGTAATAATTTGAAATCACCTATGATTTTTAGTGTTTGACAGTCACTGATAAATCAGAATTAGTTTTGTTGCAGCTAACTCTAAACAGATTATCCAACATAAAGCCGATTTTCTATTACTTAAACACATATAACCAGATAATCTCTTTCAAAACTGGAATAACAAATGATCAAAACCATACCTGAAAACAAAAAGGTATGCAAACGAATAACCAAAATTACGAAAAAGAATTATCAAAAGCAGCTGAAGTAATAGCGCGAGAAAACTCCTGAAAATTAATCCGTCCATCCCCATCCGTATCAGCTTCCTTGATCATCCCAGTAAGCTCCTCAGCCGTCAAAGCATGTCCTAGTTTCGCCATAGAATGAGCCAGCTCAGCAGGCGTTATATAACCATTTCCATCCCTATCAAACATCTTAAACAACTGTTTCAGTTGATCATCTGTATAAGGTGACTTAGCAGGAAGAAGCTCGGGTGCCACGAGTGCTACAAACTCAGAAAACTCAACCAAACCATTACTATTCGTGTCCGCTTTTTGTATTAATGCATCGAGTTGATCTGAGCTAGGTGTAAGGCCTAGTGAACGTAATAACGAACCGAGTTCAAGCTGTGTTAGACTTCCATCGTTGTTTCTATCGAAAGATCTAAATATTTCACGTAGCTCGCTTAGCTGTTCGTCGTCGAGTTTCACGCTTGGTTCTTTGTCACTGCTCATTTTTTTGTGTATGGAGATTAATATTCTTGTATGTGTTCTAATGTTTCATGGAAAACAAATGATGGAGTCCTAGTTTCGCCATAGAATGAGCCAGCTCAGCAGGCGTTATATAACCATTTCCATCCCTATCAAACATCTTAAACAACTGTTTCAGTTGATCATCTGTATAAGGTGACTTAGCAGGAAGAAGCTCGGGTGCCACGAGTGCTACAAACTCAGAAAACTCAACCAAACCATTACTATTCGTGTCCGCTTTTTGTATTAATGCATCGAGTTGATCTGAGCTAGGTGTAAGGCCTAGTGAACGTAATAACGAACCGAGTTCAAGCTGTGTTAGACTTCCATCGTTGTTTCTATCGAAAGATCTAAATATTTCACGTAGCTCGCTTAGCTGTTCGTCGTCGAGTTTCACGCTTGGTTCTTTGTCACTGCTCATTTTTTTGTGTAAGGAGATTAATATTCTTGTATGTGTTCTAATGTTTCATGGAAAACAAATGATGGATACAAGAACCAATCCAACAAACATAATAAATCTAGTTAGATGAGATCATAGGATGTTTGTGTTTCTGACAATTGGATTTTGGAATAAGGTAGTTAACCTTCTCCACATTTAATGGATCGATCAAAATGTGGAGAGCAGGACCGTTGACGGGTTTTATAACATAATAAAATTCTTTATATTGTTTTTTTTTATATAATAATATGGTTGAAAGTTACTGAAAATATGATAAATTATCTTCTAATAATACGATGAATATTATACCTTTTTATGATTACTTTACCATCTTCATTCATTTATGTATTCTTGTAAGAAATAAAAATTTCATCCTCAACTTATAAAATTTAAATTACCATATTTTTTTATTAAAAGAAAAATGAAAAGTGAAGATAAAAAAAGGCGTCAATCGCGTGAAGTTGCGCACGTCTTTTATACATTTGGTCTCGATACACTGCATCTGCCTTTGACTTTATAAGTCAAACTCATATAATGATCATCCAATGAGACCAACACAACCATTCGATGAAATTGTCAGAGAGTCACTAAACAATATACAACACATATAGCCTCACTAGAAAAACGATAGGAATATAAAGTATCGACATTCATGCTAATTTTTGTTTTTTTTAAAAAAGATTAAATTGTAAGAACCTTTCTTTGTCCCAAATACCGAACACAATTTGTTCGAAACAGCATGCGTAATCCTTGTAGAAAAGTTTTGGTTTAAGTATGGTCAGTAGCCAAGTTGAAATAACTCTTCTTATTCAAGTGAAAATGAAAAAAGAAGATAAGAATATTTTATTCATTTCGATTTATAGATGTTATGCAAACAAGAAGTTTCTCGCAAAAAAAAACTATGCATTCTCACTACGTTTAAATATACACCATTTTCTTTTGTCTATCTATCACTAAATTCACATCGGTGATGCACACAATACAATACCCAGATGCAAAATTAATAGTGGATGACAAAAAAAAAAATGGTTACAAATCACCTCCCTTGAATATATGCACACTTACATGTATTTTGATATACTACGTATATGCTTTTTTTTATGTCATTGCTTTTTTCATTCACATATACGATCATACATAAAATCTATTTGCTTGACATTTTTTTAAATTTTTTCTGAAGGCAGTTTATTTATTTTCGAGTGAGAGTATGACTGTTTATATCTCACTCCCTCACACATCAATTTGTCAGGAGTGGATATAGTTTATTGTTTTTAAAAGATCAACCTTGAAATTAAAAGGGGTATTTATCTCGGAATGCTTTAACTTACCATTTGTTTTTCTTGTTTTTAAATGCATTAGTCATAGGGAATATGCTAGTTTGTGTAGAAACCAGCGCATAATAGTTAAACCCAGGTCCTGCCAAAATGCAGTTGCCGTCCAAGATATGGAAATACTTTGTGGTCCACACGGTTTCTCAAAAATTACAAAGTCACCCGTGAATTATTGACTTTTGACTTTGACAACGGAATTGGTTTTGGTTTGACCATTTGGCACCGTGTTTATATATATCCAATTTGGCAATTTCATGTACCTTTTAGAGGGGACATCCTTATAATGTGATGGCAACTCTTTTGCCAACTCTAAAGTCCAATAACAATCATTTTTAAGTTAACCAGAAAACATTGCGGTTTTTAACCTACATTCCCAATCATGCAACTCAAAGAATCCAACATGAAGATAACAAAATCAGAAACATTTGTCAAAGATGCCTTACAACTATGCGTTTGTGTTTTGAATATTTGATCAATATCACCCTTATTAGACTAAAGCATATTTTATGCACATAAGGGTAATACATAGACAACCACTGCATGTCGGGTAATCTGAACAGAGTTAGAAACGGTTACGGAGATACCTTAGTTAGGTCGTGCACATGCCCTCTTCGGGTAATCAGAGCATAGTAAAACTTCATCCATGAACCTGTTTATAGAGGGCATATGGACAGACCTATGCATTTATATCTAAACACATGTATGTGTTTACTATGATACTAAAAGGATAATTAACGATCGTGCAAGAGAAGAAAACACCCGTGTCAAAAATATAGTAATAATTTTAGATGTCTTAACTTGTATTTTTATTTTATTTTCCATATTAAGAATAATATTATTTTATAACGACATACACCTAAAAAACTACTAGTATATGGAATATATATCAATCAAATTAGGATAAATAACAATAACATATCATTTGAAGAAGCAATAGCTACTTACAGCAACCGCAATGGTAGCTTTACCAAATACTTTTCACTGTTTTAAAAAGTCATTCAAATGACTTTAACCATTGTAGCAACAGCTTAATGAAAGACTTTGACAAAGATAGCTTGGTGTTTACCAAGCGTTTGACACAATATCTAACAAGTTGTTCCCATTTAATGAAGAGCTAAAAAGCTTTTATAAAGCTTTTTTTGCATTGGAGATTGTTTATGGTAATGACTTTTTAGAAGATGAAATTTATGAGAAAATTAATGCTAGTTAAAAAAAAAATCATTATAAGTTGGAGCATTGGAGATGCTCTTAGAGTATCTACAATGCATCAAGTATTTGAATACTTGATGCATTGAATGTCATTAATATATTACACTTAAATGAGTAAAGCTTTGAGGAAAGACTTGATGTTTGGTCAAGTGTTTATAGAAAAGTTTTTCAAAAAGTCATTGATGCAATGAAAAAAACCATTTCAAAAGACTTTTTAGCAATGTTTTAAAAACCGGGTTGACCCGGCCGGTTCAACCGGTTGAACCGTGAACCGGCTTGGAGACCGGTCTGGACGAGACTATTTTATTTTCCATATTAAGAATAATATTATTTTATAACGACATACACCTAAAAAACTACTAGTATATGGAATATATATCAATCAAATTTAGGATAAATAACAATAATATATCATTTGAAGAAGCAATAGCTACTAAGAGCAACCGCAATGATAGCTTTACCAAAAACTTTTCACTGTTTTGAAAAGTCATTCAAATGACTTTAACCATTGTAGCAACGGCTTAATGAAAGACTTTGACAAAGATAGCTTGGTGTTTACTAAGCGTTTGACACAATATCTAACAAGTTGTTCCCATTTAATGAAGAGCTAAAAAGCTTTTTTTGCATTGGAGATTGTTTATGGTAATGACTTTTTAGAAGATGAAATTTATAAGAAAATTAATGCTAGTTAAAACAAAAAGTCATTATAAGTTGGAGCATTGGAGATGCTCTTAGAGTATCTACAATGCATCAAGTATTTGAATACTTGATGCATTGAATGTCATTAATATATTACACTTAAATTAGTAAAGCTTTGAGGAAAGACTTGATGTTTGGTCAAGTGTTTATAGAAAAGCTTTTCAAAAAGTCATTGATGCAATGAAAAAAACCTTTTCAAAAGACTTTTTAGAGTTGGATTTAAGAAAGAATTTTACATTAAAGTGTACCCGGATATAGCTACGTACATCTTAAGTACAAACTGCATTGAGAATCGCCCTTTTTTAATGTCGTTTGCACTAATACCTTTCAGATTTCCGAAACCACACAAGTAACTGAAGTGAAGTTTGATCCTCATCAAATTCAATTAACAAAGAAAGAATTGTGGGATTTTAAAAATGGTCTAGACAATGGAGAAGTATTCCTAAAATTTGTGATGAGGACTATTGTTAGTTAAAATCTTATAAATAAGTAATTTAAAGTTATAAACTAACTTATAAACACCAACTAAGTTTTAATATAGATTGTTATAACTTAGATTTATATTAATTGTTGTTGCAAATATTTGCTATATTATAATAGAAATAGAACTTAAAATAAAGCTTATCGGTAGAGTCTTAATATTTTTCATCGGTTTTAATCAAATGAAGAAAATAAATCGAATAAATTATGAAATTACACAACTTTACATATTAAATATAAAAAAAAGTATACATATGTATAAACCGGTTCGACCCGGCGGTTCAACTGGTTGAACCGGTGACCCGGTGAACCGATGATTAAACCGGGTCGATTAAAAAACCGGGTTTTAAAACATTGCTTTTTAGAATAAGGAAAAGCTTTTGCCAACTTGACCCATTGTGGATGCTCTTAGAGTTGGATTTAAGAAAGACTTTTACATTAAAGCGTACCCGGATATAGCTACGTACACCTTAAGTACAAACTGCATTATGAATCGCCCTTTTTTAATGTCGTTTGCACTAATACCTTTCAGATTTCCGAAACCACACAAGTAACTGAAGTGAAGTTTGATCCTCATCAAATTCAATTAACAAAGAAAGAATTGTGGGATTTTAAAAATGGTCTAGACAATGGAGAAGTATTCCTAAAATTTTGAGCGGACTACAAGATCAAGGTCCTCTTTCTACAAATACATGAACATATAGGCTTTACTTGTAGTTATCTATACACATATGGCCGTGTTATACCTTGTTAAAATGTCATGTTTGATGTATTAATAAATACTTACTGAATTATAAAGTCGTGTCATTGTTTTTTGAGGTCTAAAGCGAAAATATAAAATGAGACATTTGTGACAAAAAAATTTCTTGATAATTTAAATAATTTAAAGGACTTGTCAGTAATTAGTTATGTCACAAATTCAGAAATATTTGAAGTTTGCGATGATGGTTTTATATTAGATCAATTATTTTAGCTAAGTTTTTTCAATTCAGTTATCTGAAATCTCGGATGAAAGTTTTATATATCCGAGTATCCAAATATTTATACTTTATGGGAAACTTATATATGAGGTCTAAAACTGGCAGTTCATAAATCCAAACTTTTTAATAAATTTCGATCAAAATTTTGGATATCCGAATACGAATATATCCTCAACTGTTACCGAACTTGAGGCTCGGTTAACAAACCCTTAGTTATGGTCCAATAAAAACGGTTTCATACCATGCACACTGTCTACCATTCAAACCCAAACGTTAATCCTCTCCTCTATTTGAGATAGATGAATCAATGGAACTTTGATCCCCGGTTCCTGCTTGGTCTTCACAATGTCTACCATAAAGAAATGAAACTGGATACCATACGTACATACTATTGGTGGTTTGTAGAGAAAATAATCTTGATAATATGCAGACTTGGTTCTGCAACTGATGATAATGTAAGTACCCCTAGGGTTTTTCCCCATGCTTTTCCTTTGCTTATCATTCATAAAACTTTATTATCAATTCATAAACGTTCTCATCTCTTTACTGTATTTGGTTCTAAACATAGGTTACAAAAGAACTAATTCTCTATTGATGTTTTGGTATTGAATGTACTTTTGTTGGATATCTACATTTGGTTCCATTGACATCTATATGCATAGACTTGAGTTAAAGATAACGATGTAGATAAATCAAAGATCTAGACTAACAAGTCCATGACTAACAAGTTTATGTATTTGCAAATACAAGTCAAAGTTCAAAACAATCTCATTTGGTTTAGCTAATTTCCAAATCATAGACTCCAAGCATTAATAAGATCATGATAGAAAAATAATATGGTGATACGCTTACTATCCACATCAAATTAGTTCTTCAATGTATTATTTAGAGTTAATTGCATAAATCTTCTTTGTGGTTTGTCAGATTTAACTAAATTAGTCCCTAGACGTTTTTTCCCATATCATCTCTTTGTGGTTTTTACCCGTATCAGGTTTGGTCCCTTGATCAATATTTCTGTCAGTTTGACTATTAAAGCAAGGGCATAATCGTCGTGTCACATTAAAAACTCATATAACTTATCTCCACCAACACTAAACACAGACATTTCACATGTCTCTCTTTTTAATCTCAAAAATTTCATCTCATATTTTTCTACAATCTTAATTCTTAACCTACCTCATAAGTCATATCATATCAAAACACGCACACACACCTGCATAACCAGTTACCACCACCACTACCCTCTTTATAACCCGTCACCACCATCAAAATAAAAAAGCCACTAACACCACACATCCAATACACTTGTCTACCACACCATCATCCCGGGATAACACTTGGACAACTGGCACTTCAGCGTTGTTACAACAACAAAGAAACCCATCGAATTACGATTCTATATTTGGATTCGGGTTGGTATTTTGTTTGTTTGGTTTCCAGATTATTTCGTTTGATGGTAAAAAGTTATGGTTTTAATCATCGTGGGTTTTATTTGGGTTTGATTTTACTTTTGGATGTTGGTTTTGAATTTACAAGAGTATAGGTTGAAAAATATGGTTCATGGAATTATTTAATTAATGGTAGAATGGTTCATGAAAGAGAAATGAAGAACGTGGAAGGTGCAAGCTAAATTGGTGGTTCAAGAATAAATCAAAGAGGGTGTTTTGGTTTATTTTTCATCCACAACCACATCGGACTCTTTTCTTTTTTCAATTTTTTTTGGATTTAGAAATCTGGGAAATAATTTGAATTCTACTTTTGTTGTTTCTTTTTGTAGGAATTTTGTTGGGATATAGTTATAGATTTTTGTTGATTAAAAATGATTGTTAATTATAGCTTGTGTTTTTAAAGAACTTGGTTACGAGTGTTGGTTCCTTTCTTAATATTTGGGTTTTGTTGCGAGATTGTTATTTTAGGTGATTAGATTTTTTTACTTTTGTTTTTGAAATAAATTTGAGAAGAAGATATTGAAACTTAGGGGTGGCCGGAGTTTGGGGAAAGTGGCTGAAATTAATGCTGGAGAGATAATGTATGAATGAAATATGAAGAAGATGAGGGTACCTTTGTCATTTCACCTTTCGAAACACACATTTAACAGTCAAACTGACGGAAACATTGGTCAAGGGACCAAACCCGATACGGGTAAAAACCACAGGGAGAGGATCCGGGAAAAAAAAGTCTAGAGACTAATTCCGTTAAACCCGACAAACCACATGGAGATTTATGCAATTAACTCTATTATTTAACTAGAAAGGCTACTCAGGCTCGAGTCATATGATGTTGAAATGTCAAATAAATGAACTCTTTCTTGTGAATCATCTTTCGACAACAAGAAAAAAACGACTAGGATTAGGGTACGAGACTATTGTCTCATTAACCTTAAGTCTTCTAGTGACCTCTAAAAATACACACGAAAACATATTCAACGACCAAACTATCCCACAAATGATTGTACAATAGCTGGTACTATGGTCCTTGCGATGATTATCGAATAATTGAGGGGTGTGTGATCTAGTTGATGAGGTGTCATTTTACACACTTTTTCGGGGTCATTTAACTCCCTAAATCATGCAAATATCTTTAAAATACGTGCTTAATCATTTCTTTTTGTATTTTTTGCACCTGGATGGCATTTGGAGGAAATACACGTGACTTGGGCTCATTTGGAGAAGAAACAAAGAATATTACAACTCTACACCAAAGTCGTTGAAGAAATGAGCTCATAGTGGCTGGAGACGGCGTCAGAAATACTGGTGACGCCATCAGGATTGCAAAGCGACGACGTCAGGAATTTGGTGACGCGTCAGGATCTAACCGACTTAAAGAAACCCTAGAAGATTCAATGGGATGATGGCGTCACTAGATAAAGATGATCATTCAACTTACGCGTGAAGTAGTAGATATTGTTTTGATCATAAATCCTTCATACGAACTCGAATTTGACGATTCAACTGCCTACGCGACCGCGACAAGAAAATCTATAAGATGGTGAAAAAAGGTCATTGCGATGGCGTCGCTAAAATCTTGACACCGTCGGAACGAACCGACTCAACTTATGCTTATAAATAAAGCCTCATAACTTCATTTTTTGTAAGCTCTAAACCCTAAGTCCGATTCTAGGGTTTGGGTAGGTGTTTTTACAGCAACTTAAAGGGTCTTATTCCACCCATAAACATCTTGTAATGGTTTGGATTCTTGATTATATCTTTATTATGTCTTCAATTCTTATTGTTGATTGTTCCTATTCAAGTATGCTTGGCTAATTCATCTAGTATTTATTTGGGAATGCATGAAACTTGTCATTAATTAATTAGATCTTATTGTTTTCTTATTGATGTTGTGGATCTTCTATATTCATAATTAAGGCGTGACAAATTCAATAAGTTTAATTGATTATAGTTTATAATTTTTATCTCCTATTGCTTCTTGTTGATGAGTGTGTGCGTTAGGCTTTAGAAAACTAATATTACATTAGCATAGACGTCTAGAGAAACGCGATTGTGTAGAAAGGATACCATCGGTAACAGTCTTCATACTACCTTACCTCTAATATGGTTGATCACTCTTAAGTGTTTTTATGCATGTAATATACTTTTAGAGGCCTTGTAATAGTCTTCATACTACCTTACTTGTGTGTTGCATTAACATAATATTATATAGACGGCGAATTCATGTAATTCGTTCATAAATTAGGAAATACTTACACAAAACAATAGGTAGAATTGGATAGCTAGCAAGAAGTAGTGCATCCTAGGTAAATATGCTTCATTGTATAATTGTTTTATTAGAATTAGGAGTAGTTTAATTAGTTTAGAAACAAACCCCCTTCAAAACCTGAGATTTTACTTGATTTCATAAAATATAAAACCTGGTGTGTTTACTACGACCGAACATCACTAATCAAGTTGCTCGTAACATGAAAATAAGAAATACGAAGACATAACGTTAAGTGATGCGCATGGGTTGGACCCTGCGAACCACCTCCGGCATGCGAATAAGTATGCGGTATGATAATTGGTGTGTTTAGATAAGTGTTTAAGTGTTGAGAGAGCATATCATCACCAAATGACTGGCCAAACTATCTATAGGAAGAAGGAAATAGGTTAGGCAAGCCTTAGCATGATTTTAGGAGATCAAGGGGGCGTCCCATGTTTTTAGGTAACCGACGGTAGGGATGTTCACGGGGCGGTTCAGTTCGGTTATTTGAAAGATTTAAACTATCCATTTGGGTAGTTAATTTTACTACCCGAAACTGAACCGTACTAGGCGGGTAACCAGGCATGTGGGTACTCGAAGTGAACGGTTACCCGCGGTTCATGTAGCAGTTAACCATTTTAGACAGTTAATCGAGTTTAACCATATAAAAAATAACATAATATAAATGTATAGTGTCATTTTAGTAAAAATAAATGACATTTAAAAGATAAAAGTTAACCCGTTACAATAATTGCATTCAAATATTCATACATAACATATTAGCAAAAAAATATGTATTTGGCGTTTATAGATTATGAACACATTAATTAATTTTCACGCATAGATGTTTAGAAACGTTTACACTATGAGCAAAAATATCGTTATACAATATTAGTAGTGCAATAATATAATTAATGCTTGTACAATTATTTGAATATTTAGTTAGAAAACCTTCATGTATATTATGCACGGTTTCGTTTCGTTAGCCGCAGATATCTAAAAATAATAACTGAAATCGAACCATGGTAAGCGGGTTTTTTCTGGTTTCGGTTTCTTTGGTTTCAGGTTTTTCGGATTGAGCGATTCGGCTTGATCCGTCAGTTTCTTAAAATTTTTGAACACCCCTAACCGTCAGGCTTAATGGCCCACGTCCTCTTCTTTGGTGGGAAATCCAGGGTTAAGTGGTGAACGTAGGGGAGGCCAAGTCAATGTATGCTTCTGTATCATCTTCGAAGGGAGCACCTCGAAGGATGTGAGGCTTTGATTGACAAACTACAAACTCGTAACCATTGTTTGTAAATGGTTTGACGCCAATAGAAATTTAAGAATTTGATTTAGTTTTACGAATGTATAGTATTCGAGAGAGTTCAAAGAGGAGACCTCCAAACTGCTCGAAGGGTACGGCATCAAGCCCCCTAGTCGAAAGTGATGCATATACATTTAAATGTATTGCTTTCGACTCCATTACACAGACTACCCTCCGTGTCAAGAACGAGAGATTGGGTAAGTGGTTAGTTTAACTTAGCATTAAATGCGCATGATAATTATGCCTACCCTTGTATAGGGATGATGAGAAACTGTAGCGATAATTATGCCTAATTGCATGGGTAGCACAAAACGTCCTTTCAAAATTTAGATTCCTTTTGAAATCCGGATAGTGCTTATCACCTAGGACATGTGTACGGCTTAGGTGAAATAAACCAGCCTATATAAGGTTATTTACCCCAAACCCTAAAATATATTAAACTCTACTCCTTTCTTATTTTACACAGAGATCTACCCTCCGTCAAGTATTTTGATCAAAAGGTAACTCATTTAAGGCTTCGTTTAAATATTCTTTTTTGTTTTTACCTTCGTTATGGATGCCAAACGTGTGATTAGGATTCAAAAATGTAATTTGACAAAGGAAGAATTGTAAGGTTCTGGTGGTATCCCGCATGGCCAATAAAACATGCATAGCGAAAAGTAAACACAGAGATGGCCATGCAGGTGTATAACCTCATCCTAAACATGTATAAAGTGTGTTAATTGAAGACTTATTTGTCATCCTGCAGGTGTATACGCTTCCCAATCAAGAAACGCGTAGGATCTCCTTATTCTTATCTTGTTCGACCAGTTAGGTTTTTTGGGAGGAAGACCGGATCTTGGGTTGCGTCAGGTTTCCATAGGTACTGCACAAGTAGAACTTGTAAAACCCCGTATTTAAGGTCACTACTAATTTTAAATCTCATATTTATTTTTGCAAATCTCAAGATTTTACTTTTATATTTTAGCCGGTTTTTAATAAAATCGTCCATTTTAAATAATCGTGAATGTATTATTTGAATTTTACCGGTTATCGATTAAGAAATCCACGAACGTCATATTTTGCCTCGAGAGCCGTTTTAAATTTATTTTTGTTAATAAATTCTATTTTTATTTATGTTTAGCCGAGACCGAGTCAAAATCACGTTTATATAATTATATCGCGTGTACTAAATAAATTGGCCCAATGTCTAACTAATACAAGTTTAATTGAGTTAATAAAAATTAAGCCCAAACATCCCCTCCTTCCCCCTATTCGGTTAACAAGCCCACAAACAAAACAAGCATCCATATATTTTTATTCCATTTAGCATTGTCGATACATTCAAGGTTTGAGGAATCCTTATTCTATATATAGAAAAGATATACCCATCACATGCATGATTATAACAGTCATAAACACAAACCACGCCTGATTCTCCTCCCTTTTCTCCTATTCGACGTCTGCTACACTAAATCCATCACCATCATCCTCAAATCTTCACCAAATACCTCTTTTATTATCCCAAATCACCTATAAACTAAACCCTAACTAATCCCTAACACAAATAACCACTATGCATGATGTTCCTAAATTCTTGATTTGAAGAAAATAAATTATTTTCAAGTATTATTGATTTTAATGGTGAAAGAAACTTCTAGGGTTTGATTCTATTGATTATTACAAGATTGTATGAGATAAAAATTGTGTGAGGGATTGGTCTTGGTCCCTCTTGGTCTCGGCAGAAACATAACCCAATTAGGGTTTGTGTTTGATCTTTTACATCCTTTTCATTGGTATTGTAAGTCTTTTACTTTCCCTTTTGATTTGGTTTCACATATATAAGCATGCATGTTAAATTTGTAATTAGGCATGGATAAGTTGTGATAAAGTTAGTTTTTGATTTATGAATGTTTAAGGATGATCAAATAGGTTTAGTAATAATTATAGGACAGTTTGAATATATTAGAAGCGAATTGAAGTGAAAATTAAAGATTTGTGAGGGTTTTGGAACCCTTCTTTAGATCAGAATTTTAGGATTCGTTCAACGAGATGAGCGTTGTTGTGAACTGAGATTTAAGAGATTAGTTTGGTGGTGGTCATTATAATGAACGTGTGGTAAAAATTTGAGCTTCCAACTCTTAAAAACGAAAAAGATATGGCGATTTGAAGTTGGGAAATTGTTTCGGCAAAATTCTGCACACGTTGTTTTTGTGCAGAATTTTAGTCCATTTTACGAGTAGTGTAACTTGGTCATGCCAATAGATTTACTAGATTTGCAGGACCCTATGATTAAGTGCTTCGAGTCTACTTTCCAACGAACTAGGCCTCGTCGATTTTTAATGCTTAAAAGTGGGTCAAATGGGGTTTACAAGATTAAGTGTCAAAACAGTGTTTGCTGTCCAGAAACTCAGTTGTAAAGAAGTGATGTGCAGGCGGGTCAAAACTTATTATTTTTGGACGAAATTTAAACTGGAGGTTGTCCATAATATGTGTGACCTACTGAATTTTTTTCAGATTTTTATAAAATGTTTTGAGGGGTCTGCCGTAGCCAAACTTTTGCAAAGTCCAGCAGACCCTCTTTTAGAACAAGTGTCATTGATGTGTCATTCATAATAAGATTACTTAGGATATGGTTTATGGGTGACCTATGATAGTTAAATGACCTATAAGGGTAACTTAATATGGATGGAGACCGACTAGTTCGACCATTTAGCGTTACTTAAGTGAGCCGATCATCTAGCTAAAACGTTACAATTTTCAGAAAAAGTGTATGCTAATAGAAATAATAAGTGGAGTTGTCATGGATTCCTAAGTATAAATTTTTATGCGCATGTTATATATATACACATGATATAATTACAATAAGTTGCATATTTTATATCATTCGAATATTAATAATAAATTATTATTATTATTAATAGGTCGCGGTTGATTTCCGACGTTTCATCTTTTCGTGCTTTCTTGATTGGCACTAATCTTATCTACGGTGAGTTCGTAGCCTCACCTTTTCTTTTTTTAATGGTTTTCATAACTATTTTCGGGGTGAAAATACATGCTTGTTTTACTAAGTAAACCTATTGATTTTTACCACATAAGCATTACATGAACGTTTTTACTAAAGCTCTTACTTGTTTACTACATGACTTTTAAACCATGGATAATACATGGTTGTTTACTCATGAACTTACTAAAGCTTGATTTGCTTACTACATGATTTGAGATCACTGAATTCCTACATATGAAAACTGAGAGTTTTGAACACATTACTTGTTTTACATTGGACACAAGTGCTTTTAATTGTATGCTATTCCTGATCATATTATTGCCTAAGTACCCTTTGCCATTAAGTCCCCTTTTCTATCATGAACCGTTAATTATTAGCTGGGTAAACGCGAGTGTTGTGGATAGATCTATCGGGATTGACAATCCCCGTCTGGGCTGTGGTTTCTAGATAACCATTGACGCATTTAATATTTGAGGTATTTCGTAGGATGTTTGGCAGCATCTATATTTCTTTTGGGGCACAAACCTCGAGTATTGGTTTGATTACATTTCAAGGGCAGTTTGGAGTTCGAAATTTACATATATATTTTTTGATTTATAAAATACTTCATGTACACAAGGATCGTGGGTCATAAAGAACTCGAAAAACGATTATAACAAGAAGAAACTGCAAGTTTCGAGTTTTACGATAGTAATACTCTTATAAACTATTTTATAAAAGTTACTATTCATGCAGAAACTTATACTTTGAAACATCAATAATATGATAAAACTTTCATTACAAGAACGGTGCTCAGAAAGAATCGCTAAAAAAACGAAGCTATAACGAATAAGATAACTACAATTACGGTTTTACGACTATTAAACTTATATAAAAACATATGTGCACTGATGTGAACAGTAAAAGTACTAATTCATACAGTGGACTCAAAACCTAAAATGTCTTATTTTGATAGCATCGTCTTAATGTACGAAGATGTGGGCGCAAGAAACATACAAATCGGACTTGAAACGTGCATTTTCGCCATTTTTGTAAAAGAGGTTATTTATAAACGTTTTACTTTATAAATATATTTCGCTAAAACGATTAGATGGTAAGTAGCTACGTATAGAAATAATATATGTTATTAGTTATCAAAGAGTGCTATATTACTAAGGAATTTATAATGATGGTGGGCCTACTTCGGATTGCGTATCGACGAGTTGTTGGATTTACGATTTAAAGTGTCCTAGCTCCTCATACGTCACTACATGACCTCTTAATTATGATAGCCCAATGAAAGTATGACGATAACTATATAGGATTGTATATGATAGTGTAATCAAAGTACTAGGTTCCTGAGTAGCCGATATAACCGACATTTATTACTTAGAGTTGCTTTCGGATATTTTTCCGTGATCCGTTTTCTGCCAGTTAACCCGATTATTTCATCACTTCACTTTCTAAGGTGAGTTCATAGCCCCATTACTATCTAACTTTGTTTAAAACAAACTCTACGGGTGGAATACATGCCTTGCCTTTTTACTACGGACACAAGGTGTTTTAAATGTTTTCAAGTGTATGCTATCCAGATTACTAGCCCTATTATTAATGCCTAAGTTACCTTCCTTTGCCGTGAAAGTCCCTATTTATCGATGATCCGTTTAATTGGCTAATTGTAGTAAGCGCGAGTGTTGTGGATAGATCTATCAGGACTGACAATCCCCCACCTTACTTGTGTCAACTAGTTTTGATCATGGTGTCAATTAAACATTGAGAGGACAAGTGAGGTTGTTAGCAAGCAACCTATATCTAGTTAGGGCAAACATCTAGTTAAGGGCTTTAAGGGTTCATGAGCTTAGTGCATTAATACATGTTTTTTGACTACTGAACTGTTTCAATAGTCTACTAGTACCTAAAATCTTGTGTCCACCCACTCTTTACCTATAAACCTATGGTTCACCTCAACCTTTGTGTTGACTTTAAACCGTGTTTTAATTAAGGTCCTCAGATATAAGCTTGGATGGGACCCCGATGGATATCCTATGAAGATGATGCTGTGTTTTATTTAAATTCGATGCAAACTTTTATCTATGAAAACTAATGTCGTCTTTTGGTATAATAAATCTTTTGTTTTAAAGAACGTAGGTAGTCTGTCTATTACTTTTCTTTTCAAACATATGGGAACCTAATGTATAGAACCTGATTTTTGTTATAATGCCAAATCGAATGATCTTGTTTAAACCCATTAAGGGCCTTTTCTATATCTTGATTGTTGTACTTTGACGTAGCACCCCAAGGTTACCATTCAGCTGCATATAAGATTTTGGGGGTGTTACAGTCTGCCGTAGCCAAACTTTTGCAAAGTCCAACAGACCCTCTTTTAGAACAAGTGTCATTGATGTGTCATTCATAATAAGATTACTTAGGCTATGGTTTATGGAGTTGACCTATGATAGTTTAAATTAACATGTAAGGGTAACTTAATATGGAGGGGAGACCGACTATCAACCATTTAATAACTTATCTTAAGTGAGCCGATCATCTAGCTACAACGTTACAATTTTTCGAAAAGTGTAAGCAAATAGAAATAATAAGTGGGTGTTGTCATGGATTTCCTATGTATAAAATTTGTATGCGCATGTTATAAATATACACATGATATCATTACCATAAGTTTCATATTTTATATCATTTCGAATATAATAATAAATTATTATAATAATAGGTTCGCGGTTGATTTCCGACGTTCCAATCTTTTCGTGCTTTCTTGATTTGCACTAACTGCTTAATCTACGGTGAGTCATAAGCCCCACACAATTCTCGTCTTAATGGTTTTCATAACTATCTTTCGAGGTGAAAATACATGCTTGATTTACTAAGAAACCTATGATTTTTATAAACCACATAAGCATTACATGAACGTTTTTACTAACGCTCTTACTGTTTACTACATACTTTTAAACCATGGATAATACATGTTTGTTTACTCATAGAACTTACTAAAGCTTGATTTGCTTACTACATGATTTGAGATCACTAAATTCCTACATATGAAAACTGAGAGTTTTGAACGCATTACTTGGTTTTAAACCTTGGACACAAGTGCTTTTAATTGTATCTATCCTGATCATATCATTGCCTAAGAACCCTTTGCCATTAAGTCCCCTTTTCTATCATAACCGTTATATTAGCTGGGTAAACGCGAGTGTTGTGGATAGAATCTATCGGGATTGATAATCCTCGTCTGGGCTGTTGGTTTCTAGATAACCATTGACGTCATTTATCATTTGAGGTATTTCGTAAGATGTTTGGCACATCTATATTTCTATGGGCTACAAACCTCGAGTATTATGTTTGATTACCTAAAAACAGTTAAGGTTTCGGTGTCATGAGCTTAGTGCAATAATACATGTTTTGGACTACTGAATTCGCTTCGTAGTTTACTATTGCTTAAATCTTGTGGTCCACTATTAAACATTACTTGATTTATAGAATCACTACTAGGATTTTGGAAATAATACTTTGAAATATTGTAACACTACTTTTCTTTCAGAAATATTACTTGAATTATTTCAACACTGCGTTTACTTAAACCTATGAATTCACCAACATTATTGTTGGCGTTTTTGCATGTATTTTCTCAAGTTATTATTTTGCTAGCTGAGCATTGGGAGCATTTGGATGCGCGAATATCAAAACATTAAGGACTCGGGTTTCTTCACATTCGATAACCATTTATCTTTAATTATACAATTGAGTTATGTTTGAACGCTTGTAACTCTTGTTAAAAAGAAATTATTAGGACCTATGTAACTCTGATATTTTATTAAATCCATTATGACATTTTTTTATTAAACGTCTCTTTTGAGGTCGTTTTCTGTAACTTGTGTGTATGAACTATGAAGTAGCACCCCAAGTGAAATTCCGCTGCGTTGTTGAAATTTTGGAGGTGTTACAGAATGGTATCAGAGCACTGGTTATAGAGAACTATGTCGTTTTCAAAACCTAAACTATAACCGTTTTTTCAAAAAAATTTAAGAGTCTTTCACCATTGTCCGATATCCGTGCGCGCTTGCTCCCAGGTACATTATATGCTCTCTTTTGCATCCCTATTGCTATTACATTAATAATTAGTATATAATGCTTGGTTATGATTTCACCCTCCTACGTCTATCTTATGACGTCATACTATTTTCCTTATATCAGTCGGTTATATATTGACCACTCTGACTACCTCGTACTTCCTGCTTTCTTATTTTCTTCCTCGAACGTCAATACTAGTATTATATAAGGATACTCATTCATATATGAGCTACTTTCTTCTCAAATTATTACGCTTATCTTCGGGATCACCGCCCTCTATATATATAAAGGTAATTTATATAAGTGTTGACTATTTACGGTTACTTTTGTCTATTTTTTGAACTTTTGAGTAAAGTTAGTATGATGTCGAATAAATTTTTAGCTTGAGGTCTGTGACCATAGTACTTTGTTGGGTAAGTCAACATACAAGGTGTATGTGGAGCTTTGGATGGAGCCGTAACTCCTCCGAATGACCAAATTACGCCCAAATTAGTGAAACTAGTCCAAATGGGTGACCAGCATATAGTTGGTGTTTTAATGGGAAAACTTTGGCTTAAAGCCTACTGTATCTTTACATGAATTAATAGGTTAATATCTCAGGTCCTAGTGGCGAGTTGGATGGAACTCTTCCGGATGGTCGAGATACGACCAAATCCGTAGAAACGAACTTAGTATGTACCCAGAAACTACTAGACAGATTGTTTGGCTTATAACAAATAATTTTTGAACTAAAGACTACTGGGTTTTTATATGGGTGAATGGTACAACATATAAGGACCATCTGGTTCTTTGGATATAGCCTTAATCATTTCGGATGAATGAGTTACGACCAAAATGGCAAAACTAACTAAAAATTGTACCCAGATTTTCAAATGAATTTATGTCCAGATGTTTTTATATTAAGTACCTTATTTTTCAAGCCAAACCTGTAGGAATTAGAAAAACTTAAACATGGGCTTTCGTTTTGGGTCAAACGGAGTTATAAAATGGGAATTATGCTAAAAATGGTAGAGTAAGAAAACGTTTTAAATAATCAGATTTGGCACATGAGGGTAAAATGATAGTTCCACTTAGGATCTGAACATTTTGAATTAAATCTCTTATAATCTCAGTAAACTAGAGTCTAATGGCTTGTCTGGGGCGAAAACCTCATGTTTATACCTATTACGGATTTTGAGATAAAGGTCCATTAAGTCGAACGAGGGCGGAATTGTTATGTGATATTAATTACTACATATGTGTATAGCACTATAGTACGTCTTAATAAGTTCTTCTACTTCGATATATTATGAGCGATGCGATGATCTCCTAAGCATTTGCGCTACTTTATTTCCGTTTGACGACATTGACATTCGGTGTACCTTGTCAATCCCATTAGTTATCTTGTCATTCGACTTCAATTTTGAACACTCTTCCAATGCTTTTGAATCGCATATATTGTTTAATAATCTATTGTTTTGAAGTCTTTCATTCGATGTGAGTACTACTTTACCTTGTCAACTCGGATCGTGCCGCCTTTTGGCACTTGACTATGGAACGCGATTGACTAACGTCTCATTATTCTTCTCGTTACTTCTTATGATTTTGAAGAATCATGCCGTCAAGGAGATAATCTTTTCTTACTTAATGTAGCTTTTGGTCTTGTTTTGATATTGTGTTTTGTGTCGGCCATATTTAAGTAGGATGATTTATAATCATCTTATTGAAATGAATTAGGACGCTTCTTCATTTGAATAAGGAAATTATAAACCGCCGAACCATAAGTTCATAATTCTTCACTTACATGGATTAGGACGCCTCTTTATGTAAGTGACGCATTGTGAATGAGTGGGCTTATGTGTATTCGACATAGCGTGCGTTCGTACGTACAAATCATTCTTTGGGCTATGAACTCTTTTGACTCGTAATTTGTTATATGGATTTTTCTGAATGTGTATCGACCGCCGCAAATTTAATAAGCTTATAGTAATGAACCATTAATCGCTTCCGAGAAATGATGACCAGTTAAATTCATCGTTTCCAATGGCCTTTCTTCGAGCCATATATTTTAACCTCCCTTTTAAAGAATTCCGACGACATACAATCCGTTCGCTCAAGTTTATTGCATACATTTGATGCTTTGACTTTTGTTCATTCAATTTTCGTTGGAAACCTCGACGAGGACCTGAGTATTTCCTCATCTCTTTATAAGTAAACCGTAGACGATTAAGGCGAATTGAGCACCAGGACGGCGCTCCCGTAAGGAGGGGAGGATGTAAAACCCCATATTTAAGGTCACTACTAATTTTAAATCTCATATTTATTTTTGTAAATCTCAAGATTTTACTTTTATATTTTAGCCGTTTTTAATAAAATCGTCCATTTTAAATAATCGTGAATATATTATTTGAATTTTACCGGTTATCGATCAAGAAATCCACGAACGTCATATTTTGCCTCGAGAGCCGTTTTAAATTTATTTTTGTTAATAAATTCTATTTTTATTTATGTTTAGCCGAGACCGAGTCAAAATCACGTTTATATAATTATATCGCGTGTACTAAATAAATTGGCCCAATGTCTAACTAATACAAGTTTAATTGAGTTAATAAAAATTAAGCCCAAACATCCCCTCCCCCCCTATTCGGTTAACAAGCCCACAAACAAAACAAGCACCCATATATTTTTATTCCATTTAGCACTGTCGATACATTCAAGGTTTGAGGAATCCATATTCTATATATAAAAAAGATATGCCCATCACACGCATGATTATAACAGTAAAAAACACAAACCACGCCTGATTCTCCTCCTTTTTCTCTTGTTCGACGTCTGCTACACCAAATCCATCACCATCATCCTCAAATCTTCACCAAATCCCTCTTTTATTATCCCAAATCACCTATAAACTAAACCCTACTAATCCACACAAATAACCTCTATGCATGATGTTCCTAAATTCTTGATTTGAAGAAAATAAATTATTTTCAAGTATTATTGATTTTAATGGTGAAAGAAACTTTTAGGGTTTGATTCTATTGATTATTACAAGATTGTGTGAGATAAAAATTATGTGAGGGTTTGGTTTTGGTCTCTCTTGGTCTCGGCAGCAAACACAACCCAATTAGGGTTTGTGTTTGATCTTTTACTTCCTTTTCATTGGTATTGTAAGTCTTTTACTTTCCCTTTTGATTTGGTTTCACATATATAAGCATGCACGTTAAATTTGTAATTAGGAATCCTTGGATAAGTTGTGATAAAGTTAGTTTTTGATTTATGAATGTTTGAGGATGATCAAATAGGTTTAGTAATAATTATGGATAGTCTGAATATATTAGAAGCGAATTGAAGTGAAAAATTAAAGACTTGTGAGGGTTTTGGAACCCTTCTTTAGATCAGAATTTTAGGATTCATTCAACGAGATGAGCGTTGTTGTGAACTGATATTTAAGAGATTAGTTTGGTGGTGGTCATTATAATGAACGTGTGGTAAAAATTTGAGCTTCCAACTCTTAAAAACGAAAAAGATATGGCGATTTGAAGTTGGGAAATTGTTTCGGCAAAATTCTGCACACGTTGTTTTTGTGCAGAATTTTAGTCCATTTTGCGAGTAGTGTAACTTGGTCATGCCAATAGCTTTACTAGATTTTCAGGACCCTATGATTAAGTTCTTCGAGTCTACTTTCCAACGAACTAGGCCTCGTCGATTTTCAGAATGTAAAAGTGAGTCAAACCCTTTGTACAAGATTAAGTGTCAAAACTGTGTTTGCTGTCCAAAAATTCGATTGTAAAGATGCTGTGTGCAGGCGGGTCAAAACTTATTATTTTTGGACGAAATTTAAACTGGAAGTTGTCCATAATATGTGTGACCTACTGAATTTTTTTTTAATTTTTATAAAATGTTTTGTGGGGTCTGCTGTAGCCAAACTTTTGCAAAGTCCAGCAGACCCTGTTTTAGAACAAGTGTCATTGATGTGTCATTCATAATAAGATTACTTAGGCTATGGTTTATGGGTGAACTAGGATAGTTAAATGACATATAAGGGTAACTTAATATGGAGGGAGACCGACTAGTTAAACCTGATGACGTATAGTATGGACCGGCCCGGCCCACTAATACTTTTGTGGCCTTTATAGCTACTAATGGGCTTTCGGCCCATGTATAGCGGTCGCGGATCGCGGTCACGGGCACAGTGCTTCATGGATCCATATGCCGCGGTTATTATCCGTAGCCGCGGTACCTTTGTGAGTTATCTTTTAGAGTAGATAAACTAATCAAACAGAAGATATACTTTACTTATTTGAACCAGTAAGGATAATAACAAATCCCGACAATCCCGGCCGCATCTTGGGCTGAAAGTTATGGAAACCCTAAGGGGTGTTCAGCCTATAAAAGGAGCATAATAATGGTCAATACAGGTATCTTAAAAACCCTAACCACATACAATTACTCTCTAAACCGTATACTTACTCTCACGCCGGAGTCTAATCGTGGGATCCGCTCCCACGATAAGATTAACGGTGTTTGTTCCCTTGTGTAGGGTCCTTCAACGAATTCACTTGGTACAAGATAGTTAAAAACCCGAAACATGTACGACATTGCACCAAGACTTAACCAAGGTATTTATACCCCAAAATATGACTCCTAATCTGATCTTATAGGTAAATAAACATTTACTATGTTTCATGTATTAATTCTTGTTTCACTTATGTGTATCTATACGTTTTAGGTTTCAACAAAAGACGCAAAACTCTACATTCTGATTTGACTTGTTTTCATGGATCCATATCTCCTAATCTGTAAAGGATATCGACATGAGGTTTTCACCCCTAGAAAGGTCCTTGAGTCTAGTTTCCAGAATTTTAAACAAATCAATCAAACCATTTACCAATCCACAGGAAATGAGTTTTTACTAACCGTAACCCAAAACAGAAACTTGACTGAATTTCTAACGTTTACGTTTTCGGCCATAAATCATATTCTATAATAGATTTTACATTGAATCCAAAGATAGGTGAAAGATTATAATATCTAGTGTACAACCATGTTTTATAAGCTTAACCTACTGTACAAAATCCTAGAGAAAAACATGTTTCCCAACAGCAACTCGAGAATTGACCTCATACGTAAAGACGACTCATAAACCTTCATAAATCCAAATCGTTACAAAAAACTCAAATCGTCACATGTACCTAAGACCTATATCTATCCACCCATGCCTTTGTTTTACAGACCCTAAGCCAAAATTTTTGAGAAAACACCACGTTTCCCTCCTGACCTGGAAACAGTCCGCAATATCTACTCCTAAACTCAATCAAAGCACTTCCAAATCCTCAATTAATCCATCCCAATGCCAAAATACAACAATACAATCTATCCCATAACCATTACACTTCATTTTCACTAATTTACTAAGATCAATCATAATAAGTACATGCATGATCATAATAACCAAATCAAGATCATGCATTCACTAGAAAATCAAAACGACAAAAAGGGAAGTTTAAGAAAAGTACTTTAACTTACAATGGAAGAATTCAAAGATCAAACACAAACCCTTGGTGGGTTATGTTTGGCTGCCGATTTCAATATACCAAAAATTGATTATCTTGCTTCAATCTTGTTTACAAATGCTCCTAGTTCATCCCTTGATAATCCTAAAGCCCTTAATCCAATTAAAAAACCCTAACTTGATTATCTTGCATCAATCTTCAAAATCATTTCACTTCTTTAGAAACTTGCATAGGATGATTTTAGTAATGGAGATTGATACGGTAAAATTATATGTGAATTAGAGTAAAAAGGGTTGTGATTTAAGGTGGGTATTGTTGGTATCTTGATGGTGGTTTTTGTGGAATTGCCGTCGAACTACTTGCGGGAGAGAAAGAAGAGAATATGGATGTATTTTTTGTTTTATTTATCACTCTGGTTGTGAGTTTTTAAAAAATAATAAGTAGAATTTATTTAAGGTTATTATTTAGTTTGCTAAAAAAACAATAAAAGGGTGTTATGTGTTTTTGTTTGGCCAGAAATAAGAGAGGGAGGGGAGAGTAGGCTTTGGCCCATTCTTGCCTAATTAATATTACCTATAAATCTTAGGCTTTATTACCTTTCCTAGCCCGATACTTTTTCCTAAACCATGATTTTCATCTCGGTGCAATTTAAAACACAAGAAAGATAAATGTTATAAAAATAAAAATAATTAGGTACTCAAAGCCCTAATATGGAGTCGTTGATTTCTAGATTATAAAAATAGATAAATTAAATTGTAGGATTCGAGAGGGTTTTTAAAATCGCCGATTGTATAAGTAAAAAATCTGATTAAGAATAATAAATGAACTATAATAAAATTTAGAAATTAATTATAAATTCAGATTAAGTAGTGACCTTAAATACGGGGTTTTACATCCTCCTCTCCTTACGGGAGCACTGTCCCGGTGCTCGATTCCTCATACTCGTCTTTTTCTTGTTCAAGAAAAGGTGCGGGTACTTATTCTTGAGGAAATCTTCCCGTTCCCACGTGAACTCTGGACCTCGCCGCGAGTTCCAACAAACTTTAACGATGGGAATACGGCTTTACTTGAGTTGTTTTACCTCACAATCCACGATTTCAACCGGTTCTTCTATAAAGTGCAGCTTGTCATCGAGTTGAATTTCTTCAAGCAGAATAATCAAATTCTCATCCGCCAAAAACCGCTTAAGATTAGGGACATGGAACATATTATGAATCCCATGAAGTTTCTCTGGTAACTCTAACTTGTACACCACAAGACCAATTCTCTCGATTATCTTGAATGGCCCAATGTACTGTGGACTCAACTTTCCCTCTTATACAAATCCGAATCACACCCCTTCCTAAGGGCGACACCTTTAACATGACCATGTCCCCCACACTAAAATCCATCGGTTTACGATTCACATCCACCTAACTCTTTTAACGACTACGAGCGATCAGTAAGCGGTTTTTGATTTGTACAATCTTTTATGTCGTCTCTCGAACTAGCTCAGGCCCCGTGAGTTGGATATCTCTAACTTCACTCCAACAAATACGTGATCTACACTTCCCAGCCGTAGAGTGCTTCAAAAGGTGCGGCCTTAATGCTTGCATGATAATTGTTATTATAAGAAAACTCAACTAGAGGTAAATGTCGATCCCATCTCTTCCCAAAATCAATTACACATGCCCGCAACATATCTTCCAAGGTCTGAATTGTTCTCTCACTCTGCCCATATTATCTCCGGGTGATAAGCAGTGCTCATGTTTACTTCGGTTCCCAAGGCGTTTTGAAGTGATCTCCAGAATCCAGATGCAAATCGGCTATCTCTGTCGGATATGATTGATATAGGCACCCCGTGCCTACAGACAATTTCCTTTAAATACTGCTGAGTTAATTTCTCCATACTATCGATCTTCTTCATCGGCAGGTGGTGAGCCGACTTAGTTAATCGATCGACGATAACCCAGATCGTGTCATAACCACTTAGGGTTCTCGGGAGACCAGAAACAAAATCCATGGTTATCTTTTCTCATTTCCATTCGGGGATTTCTACTTGTTGGAGTAAACCTGACAGCTTTTGATGTAAAGCCTTCACCTTGGCGCAAGTCAGGCAATTACTAACATAGGTGGCAATATCAGCCTTCATATTCGGCCACCATTAATCTTCTATTCAAATCTGATCAACTAATTAGAACTAGGAAATCGAATACTTTGACTTATGCGACTCGTGCATAATTAGATCCATTATTCCTCCATACAGCGGTAACCATATTCGTTTATCGAAGTATCGAATACCGTCAGAGGGAATTTCGAATATTGGCTTAATCAAACTTCAATCAAACTTCCCAGATTCTCTGCCTTCACATTTTCTTCCTTCATTTCTTTTGTTTAATATCTTAAGTATCTCTCATGACAATCGAAAGGTAAAACTGTCATAAACCAAGCACTAACCCTTATCGGTTATTTTCCCCATTCCTTTCAACGTAATAGCGACCGCCCCAACATAGCCTTACCGAGAAGATACGGAATTAACAACATAATCGCTTAGTTAATTTCAATCCATCGGGCGTTGCCTCAATATTGAGTTTCCTAACAGGTCCAAAAATGTATTGAAGACTTTTGGTCGTGTACACAACACATTCGTTCCATAAAAGGTAATGTCTCCAAAGCAAAGGGCAAAAAACCACGACGCCTAACTCTAAATATAGTGAGTCTTATAATAGATTCTCTTCATAGCTTCTTCATTTGGCGTGAGGGCATAAGCAATCACTTTCCTCTTCTTCGTTGCATCACACCCGCTACCATAACCTTTAATGGATGCATCGCAATATACTACAAAGTCTTCCGATCCTTCGAGTAATGCTAATATTGGCGCACTGCCTAATTTCTGCTTCAACACCTGAAAAGCTTCTTCATCACTTTAACACCCATCTACTTCTTGTTTCTTGTGGGGTTAAGTTTAGTAAGTTGGTTTGGCAATCAAAAGAAAACCCATCCAATGATCTTTGATAAATATCCAGCTAACACTAAAAATTTATCACACATTTTTTGTTGAGTGTTGTAGGTGCAGTCCAATTCTTGATGGCTTTAATTTTGGAGAGATCAACGTAAACTCCTTCACTATCGATCACGTAACCGAGAAATTTCACTAAATCAAGCCAGAAATCACACTTTGAGAATTTAGCATACAATTTCTCTTTCTTTAGCAACCCCAAAATAATCTTTAAATGTTCTTCATGATCTTTTTTGCTCTTGGAATAGATGAGTATGTCATCGATGAACACAATCCACAAATTTGTCGAGGTACGCTTTTTTTTTTTTTGCAACACTCCGATTCATTAGGTCCATAAATACCGCAGGGGCATTGGTTAATCCAAACGGCATTACTTGGAACTCAAAATGACCATACCGAGTTCGGAAGGCTATGATTGGTATATCCTCTTCTTGAATGCGGAGTTGATGATAACCCGACAGCGAATCAATCTTTGAGTACACGCTCGAACCTTACAGTTGATCAAATAGGTCGTCAATCCTCGAAAGCGGATATTGGTTCTTGACCGTCAACTTGTTTAGTTCGCGGTAATCAATACACATACGAAAGGATCCATCTTTCTTCTTAACAAACAACACTGGAGCTCCCCAAGGCGACGAGCTGGGTCGAATGAATCCTTTCTCTAATAACTCCTTTAGTTGACTGACCAACCTTTTCAGTTCAGACGACGCTAAACGATGAGGAGCGCGTGTGGCAAGTGCAGCTCCAGGCACAAGATCGATTCTAAAATCTACTTGTCGAGGTGGGCGGAGACCAGGTAAATCATAGGAAGACACCACAGGGGAAAAGGCACGTCCTCTTCAAACTTTTTCTTTTAAGCTCTTTCTCCATCACATGGGCCACAAACAAATGGCATCCCCTTTCTATGTATTACTTATCCTTAAATACAGGATACCACCTTCATCGAGATTTTGGTCACAATTTCCCCTTAACTACCAACCATACTACCCTTAAAACGGTAAATGAACCTCTTTCTTCTCCCGTAAACTATAAAAAGAGCATCATGATTGACTAACAATCCATACCAATAATCACTCAAAAGTACCAGAGTTCTATAGCATAAGGCGACTTCAAACATTGATTAAGAAGATTCAAAGTGCAACCCATTAGAACGGTATTTGTACTAACTAATTTCCCATTGGCCAATTCCACTTCATAACTTATATTTAATCTCACCGGTTTAATATCAATTAATTGACTAAATTCCAAACTAACAAAACTCTTTTCTAAACCAGAATCAAACAAATACTTCTAGCAAACGATTATGAGTAAGAACGAAGTTGGGACAACATTTGGTCCTTGACCTTGCTCGGCATCTCTAAGTGCATAAGCATGGCCAGTTTCATTTCTACCTCTTCGATCAGCTAGATTAGGGCATCGGCTTTGGTCATGATTCCTATCCTAACACCTCATACAGGCCCCGAATAACGTAGAGCATTCACCCCGTAGAGCCCCAAACCTTCATATAGCAATCCTTTTTCCTTATGGCCCCATCTATATTTGCACTTGGTGCAATTCGCCGGAAAATTCCTATAATGACACAAACCACAACGATTACACTTTGAGGCTGGTCCCCCTTGATCAGAAACATTATTCTGGGCAGCAGTCATTGCCCTTTGCACCATCTTGCCTTCCTTTGATTATAACTGATTACTGGAGATTATACGATATAATTGCCACAGTTGTTTGCGTATGTTGTTTGTTTGCGGTTATCATTTTTGTTGCTGTTGATGCGTCCACCTTGATGATTGTTTCGCCCACTTCCTTTTGATGGCTTCAGCAATCTTCATTCTTTGCTTGAATTTTCTGCTCCAATAGGGCGTGTGCCATATGCACAGCCTCATTGAGCTTAGCAGGTCTAGATGAAGTTGTTTCACCTTTAATGATCTTAGGCAACCCCTTGATGTACAATTCAACTTTCTTTTTCTCATTGGGAACAACATCAGGACATAATAGAGCCAATTCATTAAACCTTTATGTGTATGCAGCTATATTCATATCCCTTAACTTCAAATATCTCAGTTCATCCTCCTACCTCTGAACTTCTTTAATTAGACAAAACTCATCGATCATCATCTGTTTCACTTCATTACATGGTCTTCTATTTGCCACCTCACGTCCCTAAATACGACTTAAGATTCCACCAAGTAAGGCTTCGGCCATAAAGTGTAGCAGTGAAAAACTTCACCTTTCTTCCTTCAGCACACTCACTTATCTTAAAAGTATTCTCCATCTTTTTGAACCATTGACAAAGTCCGACAACACCTTCAGTCCCATGAAATTGCGTGGGACCACATTTCATAAATCCAACGAATGTACATTCTCGAGCAATTGGCGCAGCCGCTGGGCCTCCAGTAGGACCTCCAACTCTATTTGCTTCTTCTTTCACCCTTTCTCGTTCAGCTCTAATAGCCGCTTCAATTCCTTCCCACACTAGTTGATCGGCGATCTCTTTAGTCAAAGTAGGTTGAGGGTTGGTTCAGGATCTTCTTTTTGGAGGCATGGTTCTGTCACGACATAAAGGAAATCATGGTGAGTACTCATACAATTATATGGCTATAATAGTGTAACAAAATAGTCTATCACAAAAACAATAATTCATAATCAACATCATACAACAAGAAAGAAATCACAACACAACAAGTAAAGATCAAAAGTAGTCATTTGACATTCATCACAAGAATTAGTACATGTTTGCATTGTTTACCAAAATATGACTCATGTCATCACAAGCATGAATACCAAATCTACTAACTGACATGCCGGTTTAGTAATTACTTCAACAAAATAAAAGTACTACAATTGAAACTGAACAACTACGGGTCACGTGGAGATCCACAGGACTCTAAGGGTTATGGGTCTTTGGAGCAGCACCACATACATCATCATCATCCTCCCACCTTTGCAGCCCCCCCCCCCCCCCCATAGCAGCATCTCTAGCCATAACATACGGATCATCCGCACGTGGTGCAAAGGATGGAAATGATGCAAAATTGTTTTTGAATTATGAACCGTGATATGTATTTTTAAGTGTCGAACTATATGATTGCTATGTGCTATTGCTATGTGATATTAATTGTGGTAAGGCATGTGTATGTGAGGATGACATGGCCTTGTGTGAGACCCGAACGGACTTAGCTAGTCAAGTGGGTCAGTCGTGCGCGAAGATATTATGAGACGGAGGGGTACGATCCACCCTAGATATATGTAAATTTATTTTGTGATAGAATAGCCAAGCATATATGTTCGTAAATGTGGTTTTTGTTTATCGCGGTGTCATAAGTGAGTCTTAAACCTGTAACTCTCACCAACAATTATGTTGACGTTTTTAGCATCATTTTCAGGTGAGCAAAACGTGTGAAGAGTTAGGAAGAGGAGTTAGCTGGACCATAGGCTTGCATGCGGAGTCTATGATTTATCTGTTTTAGTTTTCATTTGAACTTGTCATGTTTTGTTCTTCATGCATTATATGTTGGATTTTTGTTTTGGGCGTTGTCATAACACGCTTTGGATCTTGAAGTTTATTGAAAGTCATTTTTAGTTTTCTCTATTTTGACGCCTTGTGTTGTGATGATGCCTATTGATCATGCCTTGCGATTCCGCCTTGGCGGGGTGTGACAGATTGGTATTCAGAGCCAAGGTTATAGAGAACTAGGAGGATTGGCCTAGACTATAACTAGGAACCTTCATATAGATGCATTTAGGAACTATGTGCTTGTGTGTACGTATGTATAATATATTTTATGTATATATTTTGAAGTTCCAATTGCCTATTCGTTTACTATTTTCGTAGTAAGAATATATATATACATATATGCTAGTATTTATTTTCTTCGTCGCCAAGTATCTGATGGAGCTTATACTCTTCCTTATTTATAGAGTTATGTCTCCCTCAAAGCGTAAGTTTCGTTGGGGAATCATGCGTTCAACTGGGATTAAGCGTTATATCGACCCAATTTCTGGCTGTAAGATATGGCGTACAAACCGTAAGTGCCGTATACCCATCGACTTATATCCGTGTAAAGTGGAAGAGAGTATGACTATGAAGAAAGTAGGTGACCAAACGATTGGAGTGATTCGGAGAAGAAGGATTGACAAGGAAGGGAATGTTTCTAGGTTCCAAGAATACCACACCTCGGATGAAGAAGAAGAAGAGCTGAATGAGCACCCTCCTTACAACAAATATGGATTTGTGGATCATCCACAACTCCAAATGGAAGACCAACGGAACAAGTTTGCACCTTAACCATTTAACACCCCTAATTTAAAACATGATTCGGGACCAACAATTGGGTGTTAATAATAAGTACAACAGTCATTAAATTATAAAGAGAACGACTCGAAAAGAGACGTTATAAAAACATAATCCATTCCAAAAGAAAGATCAGAGTGCAAGCGTTGTCCCAATATAAAGATTAACAAGGTACAAGTATTCAACAAAATATAAAAACATTGTTTTTGAGGAATGAATATCATGTGCTTTAACAAAAATCATTTTTAAGCGCAACTTCCTCCTCGTCCCAAGCTCCAAGTCCTTAGCTTTGTTTACCTGAGATAAACATGCTAAAAAGTCAACAAACGTTGAGTGAAATTCATAGGTTTAATTAAACATTAAGATTTAGAACACAAATATTAAATCACCGGGAAAACTTGTGGATCAAACAAGTTTTATATATATATACATTGAGCTCGTAACAACCGACCCCTTTGACGAGATACAAATGTAGTTTGCCCCAAAAGATTAGGTATTATTGCCACATACCTATAACTTCTCAGATAATATATCCGTTGCAAGTGGGTGTTCCAAAAGGATTCATACCCCGGACGGGGAGTCACCCCATAGGCCTATTTATTACCATAGCGTCTACCCATCACAGGTAGTTAACGGTTCATGATATTAGGGTCTTTAGCAATAGGTACTCAAGCATTAAGCATACAATTCGAGTCCAGCATACTGAAAACAATTTATGTTCAATTTTATAAGAACAAGCATGTATCTCCCTCGCGGGTTTTAAGAAAAACAGTTAAAGTAGTAAAGGCGAGGTTATGAACTCACCGAGTGTAGAAGATCAATTGAGAAATCAACGAGATAGAAGACTCCAACGATTAGCCAAGACCTATAAAGCATGTCGCGACTTAGAATTATAAATAAAATCGTTATAGTAAAAATAGTTATATAATACTAGTTAAAAATCCAAAACATGAACGACATTGCACCAAGATTTAACCAAGGTAATTATACTTCAAAATATGATTCCTAATCTAGTCTTATAGGTAAATAAACATCTACTAAGTTTCATGTATCAATTCTTGTTTCGCTTATGTGTATTTATACGTTTTATGTTTCAACAAACGACGTAAAACTCTACATTCTGATTTGACTTGTTTTCATGGATCCATATCTCCTAATCCGTAAAGGATATGAACAAGAGGTTTTCACCTCTAGAAAGGTCCTTGAGTCTAGTTTCCAGAACTTTAAGCCAATCAGTCAAAACAATTAATCAAAACATTTACCAATCCACGGGAAATGAGTTTTTACTAACCGTAACCCAAAACAGAAAGTTGACTGAATTTTTAACATTTACGATTTTGGCCATAAATCATATTCTATAATAGATTTTACATTGAATCCAAAGAGAGATGAAATCTTATAATGTATAGTGTCTAACCAAGTTTTAAAACGTGAGTTTATTGTACAAGAACCTGGAGCAAAACACGTTTCCCAACAGCAGCTTCAGATTTGACCTTCTTCCGTAAAAAGGCCATATCTCCATCATCCGGAATCGATACAAAAGCGTCTAATTCGCTACATGTACCTAATACCTATATCTATCCAACCATGTCTTTTGTTTACAGACTCTAAGTCAAAAAATTTGAGAAAACACCACGTTTTGCTACTGACCTGGGACATTCCGCTATTTACACTTCCAATTCAATCCAAAACACTTCCAAATCCACAATTAATCCATCACAAGGCCAAAATACAACAAAGTAACATAACTACTAATCTATATCATCCTTATTCAATATTAATCCAAGATCAATTATAAAAAGTACATGCATGATCATAAAAATCAAAATCAAGAACATGCACTTTCGTAAAAACTTAATCAATGAGTTAGGGTTTTAAGAGATAACCTACAACTCAAATAAATTGAGGTAAAAGATCAAACACAAACCCTAAGGGGTGTTGTGTTGGCTGCCGATTTCACTAACACCAAACTAAAGGAAACCCTAGCCTTTTTCTATTCCAATCTTACTTGTATTTGCTTATAATCAATTCCTTATAACCCTTGAAGCCTTCAATTAACTCAAAACTCAATAAAATCTTAAAAATCAAAATCTTGAAAAATCATGAACTTGAGAGAAAACCTTGGATTGGTTGATTTCTATTAGTAAGGGATGTTAAGGGTTAGTATAGGAGTAATTTGGAATTAAAAATGAGAGGGTTTTATGGAGTTTTGATGATGGTGGTGGTGGTTTGGGCCTACTCGTCAAAGAACAGAAGGAGGGGGGAAGAAAAATTTTGATCGTTGGTGTTGTGTGTTTTATAAGGAAAGGGTATACATATATAAGGGATATATCTTAGATAGTATCGACATTATATAAAAAAATATAAAAGGGGATGTTTGTTCGGCTGATATAACCGACAAAGGGAGGGGGTACGGGTTTGGCCCAATTTTTGCTTAACTAGTATTTACTTATAAGTCTCGGGCCCAAAAACCTATCCTAGCTAGCTAATTTTCCTAAATTGTGATTTTAGACTCGGTGCAATTTAAAACACAAAAAAAAGACAAATAATATAAAAAACAAAAATAATTAGCACTCAAATCCCGAATACGGAGTCGTTGATTTCTCGATTATAAAATGAATAAATTAAATTGTAGGATTCACGAGGGTTTTAAAATTAACGATTTTAATAAAAATCGATTAAGATAATAAAATGAATTATTTAAGAATTTAGAATTTAATTATAAATTTAGATTAAGTAGTGACCTTAAATACGGTTACACTTAAACGGATAAACTGCCTAAATCGGCTTAAGATTAACAAGAACGAGAAATCGCGAATCGCGTAAACCGTAAAACACAAAAGCTCACTTTACAAGAAAAATCCGTCCCGAATTTTACATTGCTTTAAAACTAGGCTTAGGTACTTTCTTTGTTATGAAAACGTAAAGTTCATTCAGTTATGGTGTTAAAATGTTAGAATACCTTTAAAATGATGCAATATGATTATATGGATTTATCAAGGTTTTGGTGATTCAAAACAAAACCACTAATAAGGAGAATTTTTAAACTATTCTTTCTTGATAAAAATGGTGTTCATATTAGAGGTAAAGTAGGTTCAAGAATCATCATTTTTTATTTATTTATTATTATTTTATTTTATTTTGGTCATTTTGAAGATTTTTGGGATGAATGCATGTATAAAAACTTGTTGAAACTCGGGTTTACGGTTGTGATCGTAGAAGGTCTATTTTCAAATCTTTAGGAATCATTTGTTGAAACGAAGTTTAAATTGGTCATATCATTAAGGCGTGATTAAAATATGATGTATAAAACAGAAAGATAGGGAATGGTGTCATTATAAATATTAGTTATGGTTTTTACAAAAGAGGGTGGTTAGAATTCGACTCTTTAACTTGAGAAGGTCATTTTGGTAA